>APFE030691533.1:4122-21563 GCA_000404065.3 Pinus taeda | reverse complement strand
TGGTGCAGCGCGGTGAGGTGCAACATGTTGACTAAATGCAACACAACGATACTTGAAGGAGTCACCTTGGAGAATCAGTTGAAGCAACATGTCTTCAACCGATCTCATGTATCATCTTCTTAGAGATGATCTCTGCTCTTATCTAGATAAGTCAAAGTGTTGACTTCTATTGTAAACGTACTATATCTCTCTCTCTGCTGAACTATTGAAGAATATATAAGAAGAATTGATCAAGGGTTTCCCCACATTGGGGTTTGTCCCTAGCTAGCGCCACATCTTGTGTCCTATTATCTTGGATTGTCTTCTGCGATTTATGTTTATGTTCTATCTGCAGTTTACTTTAATGCTGATGTGATTGCTAACCTGGAAAAGATATTGAGCTAACTATGAAAATTGAAATAAATTGCTCTAAGCATAGAACATACCTAAAATTAACATGGTATTAGAGCTGAGGTGAAGACAATGCCCAAGTAAGAGTGAAAGAGAAATCACCGAAGACAGTTGGGAAAGGACAAAAGGATTAGTGGATTCCTCATCCCTCTTTAAATTTGCCGAGGGTGAAGTCGAGGCGGAGAATATTATCAGAATGGCGCAATAGAAGTTTTCGATGGCCTACCTAAAGATGAATTCATTGGGAAGTCCAGATCTAAGGGTGGAAGGAAAGGCAAATGCCTTGGTTGAAATAAGTTCAGCCATTATGTGAAGGAGTGTCCGAATGGCAGAGACACATCTCTTGATGAAGATAAAAATCATTATAGGGACATCCTCAATGATCAAAGGAATGACAGGTAATGCAAGTCATCAAGGAAACGACTGACTCTTCAGAGAAAGCAAGGAACCCCAAGTATGAAGAATCAAATGTTGTTTCTGGTAAGATAAAGAAGCGTTATCTTGTATTGGCCCTCTCCTTCAGATTCTTTGGGAATATGGCTTATTGATCGTAGTGCTTCAAGGCACCTCATTGGATAGAAGGGTGCTCTCTCGAATTTGGTAGAGATGGAAACGACCGTGGGATTATACTTGGAGTCGATGCCACCTATCTTGGAAAGGGTGTAGGGAATGTTACTCCTCAATTGAATGATGGTAACTTGATTCATTTACAGAATCTCTTTTATGTACCTGATTGCAAGAAGAACATGGTGTCCATTTCGGCAATGGAAGTCAAAGGTTGCAGGTTGGTACTCATCGATGGAAAGGTACGTGTTTGAAAATAGAATTTTCAAAGATGTTTTTGAGTCCAGGGTTGTATCAAATTGCAGGAAGTCCATTGGGGACCATGTCCATTATCACATAGCACCATAGGTCTGTGAGTTAGATGGTGACAGGGATGCCTGAATTCAAAAAGAGCATGAAAGTACATGTCTGATATGTACGGAAGGAAAATATTACAAGGGGACCATTCCCCTCATGTAGCAGGTCCACAGGTTTGGAACAACCTAAGGGGTTTGAGATTCATGATCAAGAATCTCACGTATGCAGGTGGAAGAAAGCCCTCTATGGCTTGAAGCAAAATTCCCCGGGCGTAGTATGAGAGGATTGATAGCTGTGAGATGAAGTTGAGATTCACTAAGAGTGAAGCCGATCCAAACCATTGTTTGAAGGTTGTGGATGATAAACCTTTCATACTAGCACCTTCTGAGGACAACCTATTTCAAATAGGTGCAGACCCTCTCACTTGCAGAAGTAAGAGGGAGTTGGATTCCGGATGTGGAATGGTAAACAACAAGCCCGTGACTACCTTGAGGATCTTAAATTTCAGAGGTTATATGGTAGTGATGTCGAACCAGATTTGAGAAATGCCTCTGAGTTTCATAAACTCATTTGCGTTGATGTTCTTGGTGAAATTTTGTCCAGACATATGTTTTGCAGTTAGCATGGTGAGCTCATATTTGGTTGAGCCTCACTGGATTGGTGCCAAGAATCTTTTGAGATATCTTCGGGGCACAATCTCTCATGGATTGAGATACACTGTTGGAAATATGAAACTACATGATTATTCGAATGCTGACTGGGAAGGTAGTGTGGAGGATCACTAGAGCACTTCTCAGCGCTGGTTCTCTTTAGATTCTGCTTCAATATCATTGATGAGCAGGAAGCAGAAGTAGGTTGCTATAAGCACCGCCGAGACCAAATACATAGCTACGAGTATGATCTCTTGTGAAGCTGCATGGTTGCAGAAGCTCTTAAGTGAGCTATTTGTATACATGGTGAATACCATTGTGATTCTCTACGACAACCAGAGGGGGATTCGATTATTGAGGAATCCTGTATTCGATGATTTCTCCAGCAGATAGACATCAGATACTGCCTTATTTGGGATATGGTAAGTCGATGAGTGAGGAGGCTCCATTGAATTGAGACTGATGTATAGGTCGCAGACATTTTGTCAAAGCCTCGGGGAAAGGTCAAATCTGGACTTTCCCAAACGACTTGGAGTGATTGAGAGACCTTCTTATAAGGTTCCTCCATGTTGCATGTGTTGAGATCTGGGAGCTCTGGGGGCTTGGGGTACTTACTGGAGCAACATACGACCACAGGGCGACTCACCCTCCCCTGGTGGTGCGCTATGAATAGGATGATCAGTTCTCCTGTGGGTCGAGATGATTAGTTCTCCCATGGAAACTGTGGAACATGATGATTAGTTCTCCTGTGGGCCGGGATGATTAGTTCTCCCATGGAAACTGTGAAATAGGATGATTAGTTCTCCTGTGGGATGGGATGGTTAGTTCTCTTGTGGCAACTGTGAAACATTATGATTAGTTCTTCTGTGGGCTGGGATGATTAGTTCTCTCGTGGCAACTGTGGAACAAGATGATTAGTTCTCTTGTGGGCTAGGATGATTAGTTATCCCGTGGCAACTGTTGAACAAGATGATTAGTTCTCCTGTGGGTTGGGATGATTAGTTCTCCCATGACAACTATGAAACATGATGATTAGTTCTCCTGTGGGCCAGGATGATTAGTTCTCTCGTGGCGACTGTGGGGCGGGATGATTCATTCTCCTGTGGACAGGGTGGTTAGTTCTCCTGTCGAGGCATCCTACCCATGCAGTCTGGGACTCATGGGAAGTACCTCTCATCTGATCAATGAGCAGTGAAATAGGGTTAGGGACCATAGTAGTACTATCGATGGATGAATCGATGTATCTACTATACTCCCTCTGCTAGGATGACCTCCATTGATATGGGATCAATATGAGTGGTTTGAGACACTCTCTTGTGATATTGATCTGGGATCAATAAAACTGACTTCGGGCCAGTAAGAGTGATGTGACACACTCTCTTCAGATGAAACTGACTTCGGGTCAGTAGAGAATGGTATGAGACATTCTCGATCAATTCTTCTTCTTCATGGTTCAGCGGAGTAGAGCAGAGCAGTGCAGGGCACTTATGACAGAGATAGTATAGTCGGACATATGGATCAGCGGATGGAGTTCTCCCTAGTTGTGAGGGAGTGTTAAAACTGGCAACTAGGGCCAAAATCCAGGTGGGTCATCTTATTAATGGAAGCTGATATTTTTCTTGGATCCCTCTCATCGAGAGGTGTAGGATTGATCTAAAGATCATTCAATTTCGATAAGTATCCATGGAGATATGTATTTATTTGTGTTATGGGACAATCGTCAAGGTCGACCAACAACCAAATAAACCCCACTTGTGCTCAACGTTTTAGAATGAATAGAGGTGGCCTTCAAGTCATTTCCACACACTTGGGATCTCTTCCTCTCTACTTTTCTTTGGGTTTTAGTAGGAGGAGAGATCCTAAGGGATAACGCTTCCCTAATTTAGAGGGAAGAAGCTAGAATTGCCGGGAACTGCCGGAACAACTAGAACAGTTGGAACTGCTGAGAACAGCTGGAACTGTTGAGAATTGCTGGAATTGTCGAGAACAACTGGAACTGTCGGAACATCCGGAACAATTAGAATTGCCGGAAACTGCCGGAAACTGCCGGAAACTGTCGGGAACAGCCGGAACAGCTGGAACTTCCGGAACTACCGGGAATTGTCGGGAACTGCGGGAACTGCCAAGAACTGTCAGAACTGCCGGAACAGCGGAGAACTGTTGGGAACTGTCGGAACTTCCGGGAACAGCCGAAACAACCCGGAACTGCCGGGAACTGCCAAGAACAACCAGAACAACCGGAACTGTTGGAGCATCTGTCTTTGAAGGAGAGAAACATGTAAAGGACAACTAACTAACATTTGGATAGTTGTATGGTACTTAGCAGCAAATACACCAAGTATACAATGTTATAGTTAGCATGCAACAGACAACTAGCATGCAACAACAAGCATTATAAGGACAACAAGCATGCTAGGGACAACGAGCAAGCAAGGTGCAACCAGAGCATAGGTCAATAAGGCAAGATGGTGTAGAAATGGCACATAATGCAGTATAGTGATGGGTACAATCATGATTAATTCTGCGTGATGAGATGCAACATAGTGATGATGGGTGCAGCGCGTGAGGTGCAGCATGATGACGAAATGCAGCACAACGATAGGTGAAGGAGTCACCTTGGAGAATCAGTTGAAGCAGCATGTCTTCAACTGATCTCATGTATCATCTTCTTAGAGATGATCTCTGCTCTTATCTAGATAAGTCAAAGCGTTGACTTATGTTGTAAACATACTATCTCTCTCTCTCTCTGCTGAACTATTGAAGAACATACAAGAAGAATTGATCAAGGGTTTCCCCACATTGGGGTTTGTCTCTAGCTAGCGCCACATCTTGTGTCCTCTTGTCTTGGCTTGTTTTCTACAATTTATATTTATGTTCTATCTGCAGTTTACTTTAATCCTGATGTGATTGCTAACCTGGAAAATATATTGAGCTAACTGTGAAAGTTGAAATAAATTGCTCTAAGCATAGAACATACCTAAAATTAACAAATTTGCAGTGTAGTGTAGTAGGATCTCTTCAGAGCTGTGAAGATTACTTTCAACGAGCTAAGACTAGAGTATGCCTTGGAAGACAACTTCAATTTCATTGCATGGAAGGATCACATGGAGGCAGTGTTGGATGCCAATGGATTGCTAGAATATGCTAAGACATATATTGCAAGGCCAGAGGCATTTGATGCACATAACCTAGCCCAATGGAAGAATGATGTATCCAATACGAGGAGAATAATCTTGGAGGGAGTTCGATACCACATTGTCTCAAATCTCCATGGTAAAGAAACTCCTTACGCAATGTGGCCGACACTGACAGATCTATTCCAAAATAGCAACGACCATAGGAAACTGACCCTTAACTTCAAAATATTAGGATGCAGAAGAATGACACTATTCACAGTATTTGAGCAGATTTACACAAGTTCTTGATGAACTTGGAGGGGTTGGTGTTAATGTTGAAAAATATGACTTGGTAAGCCTAACTCTTCCAGGCCTTCCCAAAAGTTGGCACAACTACCAAAACTCGGTAAACGGGACAGGGCAATTAGCAAATTGGGAACGCTTATGGTCTGATTTGGTACAAGAGGAGATAAGGCGGAATATCAGAGATAAGACTTCATCCAAGGGCGAGGATGAAGAAAAATTTTCATTGGTTGGAAATGGAAAGAATTGAAAAGGGAAGAAATCTCAAACCAGATCAAAATCAAGCCAAGGGGGCAAGAAGAAAGATTTGTCCAAAATTAAATGCTTCAATTTTCATGAATTCGAGCACTATGCCATGAAGCGTCTACATAAAAAGTCGAGAAAGAAGAACTCAGGAGGAGCAGCAGGTGAAGCCTTGGCTTCACAGTTCGAGTTTGACTTACCCTTATCACATGCATGGCCAACATAGTGATGGAGAACATGTGGTACTTGGACTTCGGTGCATCATTCCATATGACAGGGTGTAGAGTTTTTTTAGTGACCTAGAGGAGAAAGATCTCTAGATGCATATTGAGTTGATGGATGAAGAAAGGTACAAAGTAACTGAGATTGATATAGTCACCTTTCAGAGGGAGTTGGGCTCTGCTCTGAGACTCAAAGTTTTCATGTTTGTTCCAGACCTAAAGAAAAATCTCATCTCTTTTGTAGTTTTGGAAGACTGTGGTTATGATGTGATCTTCAACAAAGGGAAAGCATTCTTGAGACACATAAACACTAGATAGGTGAAGCATATAGGGGTTCGTGTGAAGAACTTGTATAAGCTTGCTGTGGAAGTTTGTGTTGCATTAAGCAGTAAGGAGGAGAAATTACAGAGCCACGATGTCGATGAAATTTGACACAAAAGACTTGGCCATTTGCATCGTGGCACCTTGAAGATTGATGTGGAAGGTTGTGTTACATTAAACAGTAAGGCGGAGAAACTGCAGAGCCACGCTGTTGGTGAAATTTGACACAGAAGACTTGGCCATTTGCGTCGTGGCACCTTGAAGATTATGCAGCAAATGACCAGTGGCCTCCCTAAAGTAGCACTTGAGCAACATGATGTCTGCAAAAGTTGTACCTTGGGTAAGTATGCAAAATCCACATTCCATGATTGAGACATCAAAGCAAATGCAGTTTTGGAAAGGATCCACTCTGATGTTTTTGGACCTTTCTTGACAACCTCCATTGCTAGACACAAATATTTTGTTAGTTTTGTTGATAACTTCTCAAGGAAGTGTTGGATCTTCTTCATGTGGAAGAAGGATGAGACATTCTCCAAGTTTGTAGAATTCAAGGTGAAGGCTCTCAGGAGCAATAATGGAGGTGAGTATGTTTTGAATGAATTCAATTTTTTTTGTGCGAAATAAGGCATTCGAAGAGAGGTGAAAACACCCCACAATCCACAATAGAATGGGGTAGCTGAAAGGAAGAACCGAAACATTGTGAGATCTATGCTACATGACCAAGGTCTACCATTTCATTTCTGGACATAGGCATGTAACACACCAATCTACTTGCAGAACCGAGGATTCTTTCTTGAGGAGGAAGCCAGAGGCGTCCCACTTCAGGATTTTTGGAGCCTCTGTTTACTACCATGTCTCAAAGATTCTAGGAAGAAGCTTAAGCCAACAACAAAGTTGGGGTATTTGTGGGTTACATAGAAACTCCTCACAACTACCGTGTATACTTACCTTCCCTCAAAATGATGATTGTGCGAAGAGATGTGAATTTTGATGAGGAGAAAATGATGCGGTGCTCTCTTGAGAGGGAACTTTAGATCCCACCATAAGAGGAGCTTTTAGCTCCAAAGGAGGAGCCTCAAGAAGTTGTGGCGACCACAAATTGAGGAGCAGAGAGTGGAGACATTCTCTCAAAAGCATAACCATCCAAAGAAGGGAGAAAAAGAACCAGAGAAGCTAATAGACTTGTGCAGGATGCGAGGGAGAATGTGGGAGCTCCTTCAAATTTGTGTAGGCAAAAGAGATCACCAGAGAGGTACACTGGCTACATGGCTTTAATGGCTGAGCTTGTACAGACTAAGCCATGCTCATTTGAGTAAGTGGTTGAGAAACCTGTTTGGGTTGATGCAATGGTGGAGATATATGAATCCATTGTAAAGAGTAATGTTTGCGAAGTGGTTCCAAAACCAACAAATAAATTAGTTGTGGGTTCAATATGGATCTTCAATGTTAAACATACAACAAATGGAAGCCTAGAGAAGTATAAGGCCAGATTTGTGGCCAAAGTATTCTCTCAAGTTGAGGGAAATGACTATGAGGAAACCTTTTCTCCCGTAGCAAGGTATTCATCCATTATATCAATTCTAGCACAGACTGTGCAGATGTGGTGGAAAATCCACCAGATGGATGTAAAAAAAACATTTCTCAATGGAGTTATTAAGGAGGTATACATCGAGAAACTAGAATATTTTGATACATTTGATTGAGTCTCATGTGTGCAAACTCAAGTGAGTGTTGCATGGTCTCAAACAAGCACCCCGTGCTTGTTACACCAGGATCAACAACTATCCCATTGGGTTGGGCTTCACCAAAAGTGAAGCGTATGCAAACCTCTATCACACCTTGGTAGAAGGTAAATTGCTTATTATTGTCTTATATGTTGATGATTTTATTTTAACTGGAGATGAGCAGCTGATTAGATCTTGCAAAGAGGATATTGTAAGAGAATTTGAAATGAAGGAAATGGGCCTCATGCACTACTTCCTCGGGTTGGAAGTATGGCAAGGTGACGGGGAATCGTTTGTGTCACAAGGAAAGTACACAAATGAAACACTACAGAGATTCCACATGGAGATTTGTAAACCCATGTAGACACTCTCGCGACCAACTAGAAGGAGGATGCCACTTCAGGTGTAGAAGTGGATGCTACCATTTATCGACAACTAGTGGCTCCACTGATGTATCTTGTAAACACACGACCAAATATATGCTATGCAGTCAACCAACTGAGCCAGGCTATGGTTAGGCCAACCAAATTGTTTTGGAAGGAAGCTAAGCATGTTTTACAGTCCCTGAGAGTCATTACCCAGTTTGGATTATGGTATAGACAGAGAGAGGGAGTGAAGCTGTGTGGCTTTACAGATGTAGATTGGGTAGGGAGTCCATCTGACCGAAAGAGTACATCAAGTGGAATTTTCAGTGTTGGGTCCATAGTGGTTCCCTGGTATAGCAGGAAGAAAAGATCTGTGGCACTTAGATAGGCAAAAACATAATACATGGCTGCAAGTCAAGCAACATGTGAGGCAATATGGATGAGAAAGATACTTGTGGGACTGTTTTGTGAGATGATGGATCCAATTGTGATCTATTGTGATAATTAGAGTTGCATCAAGCTCTATGAGAATCCAATATTTCACGATCGATCCAAGCATATTGATATCTTGTATCACCATTTATGACACTATGTGAAGAGGCACATAATGTTGCTATAATACATTTCGACAAAGGAACAAGATGCTGACATTTTGACAAAGGATTTGTCAAGAGGGAAGTTCGAGTTCCACAGGTGCAGGATAGGGGTAGTTGATAATCCCTTTCTTGTTGAGAGGGAGTGTTGAAAAATGCAACAAGAAAGTCAATTTGATTTTGCCTTAGTTACATTAAGAAAATTCAAATTTCCACATCAAGAAATAACTTGGAGGTAGTTAACCTGTGTGGCATGTTTGTCACTCAATTAGCTTAGTAAATTCAAGTTAGAGTTTTTGGAGCTTAGTTAAGCATGTGCGATTGTTAATTTATAGCTATTGAGCATTAGGGGAATTTTGAGGTCTAAAATGGGCCTTCTAAGGAAATTATAAAATAATAATGGAAATAATAAAATAAGATTAGATTACATCATCAAATTTTAGAGGGAAAAAATAAAAAAACTATTTTTTCAACTCGTATTTTCAACTTATCTCCCTATGGGTTTACTGAAATTTCAAACAACAACACTTGTTGGATGCAAAATTCGATTCCTCATCCAAAGAGTACCCATGTTGCATACTTTCGATGAATCCAGCTACATGAAAAATGAGAAATATATGGAAAACGTGATCACAATCACGCTTTTTCATGTATTTCTCATTTTTTGTGTAGCAGGGTCCATGAAAAATGAGAAATACATGAAAAACGTGATTGCAATCGCATTTTTTTCATGTATTTCTCATTTTTCATTTAGAATGGTTCACTGAAAGTATGCAACATGTGTACTCCTTGGATGATGAATCAAAATTTGCATCCAATGAATACTTCCTCTTGAAATTTGAGTAAAATCTTAGGGAGATAAGTTGAAAATACGATTTGAAAAAATAGTTTTATTATTTTATTATTTTTTAAACTTTTTACTTTTTAACTCCAAAAATGTTGAATCATTCCCCATGGTTGACATCATCATCTTGAATCCTATTGGTTCTCATAAAGTTTATTTTGGTTGTACATTTTTTTTAGGAGACCCATTTTAAACCTCAAAATTCCCTTAATGGTTAGTTATTTCAAGTTGTTTTCAGTGAAAATAGTTCTAACAGTTGGAGGAACTAGTGGAAGGTCGGTTCAGTTGTGTAGTGGGACAATAATATAACTCAGTTATCATTTAGTTAACTGATTAATCAACCCAAAATAGCTAAACCTTTGCAGCATATTCTTGTTTCAGAAACAATTGGTGGATCCGTTAACCTTACCCACTATGTCGATAACATTTCCTTAAAACTTGGGGGGGTTACTATCAAAATCTCTGCTATTCAGCATTATGATGCTTCTGCAAGTCTATTTTTGGGAATGCCTTTTATTAATTCAGTACTTCCTGTAACAATAAGTGAAGATAAAATCATTTGTAATGTTAAAAAGAAAGCAGTAGCTGTTCCAAGGTTAACAATGACAAATTCAGAAGCCAGAAAAGAACAAAGTCAAAAGAAGGTAGGTTCTAAGAAAGTAAAGAATGAGTCTCACGATTGGAAAGAAGTATTAATGTTGTATGAGGCTAAATCACAACCTATTCAGAAAGCCAATAGAGATCCCAATTGGTCAGCTGAACAAACCAGTATATATGAAGAATTGTTGAAGTATTGTTCAAACAACCCTCAGGCATTTTGGACTACAGAAAGTCCAAAACAAGAAATAATAACATTGCATGATAATGGGGTAACCGGTAAATTGATACCATGCACCCCTGCTGAAGAAAGAGAAATGAGAAAACAGATTTAAGGCCAGAATTTGGGTAGACGGACCAGAGATCTTTATAGTTATCTCTACTTCTTTCGAAAAGTTTTTTCGTTTTAAGACAAAAATCATGGGGAGCTTATAAATATCAGTAGCATGTAAAGCAGGAGGAGTCCATTTGGATGGATCTTCGACTATCTCATGACTTTCATTTTCATTTAACTCAGACTCAACAGATCTAGACGACACTTCAGTAATTACTTTGCGATCGATAGAGGAAAACGATCGTAAGAGATGAGCCATAATGATAATCTAAATCAGAGATTGACTAAAGAAAGCGTTTATCTACTAAGCACAATGTATAACAGAGATGCTTTTCGAAGGCTACCTGGCTTTCTCTAGACTCTGTCTATAGATTACAGACTCAGGACTAGAAACAGGGCTCTGATACCACAGAAATTTTTAGCAAATTTGATATGAAATTAGGCTATTATCAGATTCAGATTGCAGCAGAAGATCGCCACAAGACTGCTTTCACATGTCTTGCAGGTTTCTTTCAGTGGAAGGTTGTTCCTTTCGGTTTGAAGAATGCTCCTGCCTTCTTCCAAAGAAGAATGGATCATATCTTCAGTAAATATGATTTTATTGTTGTATATATTGATGATATTCTTGTACATAGCTCAGATCTAGAATCTCATCTGAAACATTTGCAGATTTTTCTTGAAGAAGCCAAGGCACATGGTCTTGTTTTATCAGAGAAGAAAATGATACTCTTTCAAGAAAATATTGATTTTCTTGGAATTCATATTAGCAATGGAAAAATTCAGATGCAGCCGCATGTTCTAACAAAGTTGTCTGAATTTCCTGATCGCTTAGCAGATAAACACATGATTCAGATATTTATAGGGATTTTGAATTATGTACATAAATATATCCCAAATCTCTCAGAAAAAACTGCTCCAATTCGACAGTATATTAATGGTGGCTGGTCAGATGAAGCTACTAAAGCGGTTCAATTACTAAAGCAAGAATGCCAGAGTTTGCCGGCATTAAAACCGCCAGGTAATGGATTTTTAATTCTGCAGACAGATGCTTCAGATAATTTTTGGTCAGCCACACTTCTTGAAAGAATAAAAGTAGATGATGATATTGAAGAAATTCTTTGTGCATGTGCCTCGGGAGAATTTCAGAAACATCAAAAAGGTTATTTTCCTGCAGAAAAAGAAACCCTTGCTATTTTCAATGGAATACAGAAATTTGAAATTTATTTGGCTCCTGCTAAATTCTTAATCCGTACTGATTCCATGAACTTCAAATACTTCCTAAATGCAAAGATTTCAAAACAATTGGCTCGTGGAAGATTGTTGGCTTGGCAAATGTGGTTTCAGATGTATGAATTTGATGTCGAATGGATTCCAGGAAACTCTAATTTCTTGGCAGATGCTTTAACAAGAGAAATGAATAAAGCTCACGGGTTGCCAGGAAGAACTGGAATTTTTGATCTACAAGAAGAAGATTCATTGTTAACTTTTGTCATTAGATGGCGTATACTTCAACAAGTTGCCAGCGACCTCACCGAAGAAATCAAGAAAATTGTTGGTATGAGACTCCGAAGAAACCAGTGGATCCAAAACTGTCAAGCATGGCAGGCAAAAAATGTTGGAATATTCCTAGGGTTAGATGAAGACTTAATAAAAGTCTTTCCTCTTCCAAACATGAAAGTCAAAGTTTATTTTAAAACCCTAGATGACTACTGGACAAAGGAGTACACAGAAAAATCTATAAAAATTTTGAAAACTTTAAATTACTACCAAATCATTGGAGTAATTGATTTTGCCCTTTCTGTTTATACTTATGCTAAAATGCTTGATTTAGAAGAGATCAATATGACTGAAGGTGTTCAAAGATTTCTAGTCTCTCTTAGAATTCCTGACCTATTTGAAGAAATGGAAGCAGCTTTTCTACAAAGACAAGATGAAAATTATTCTGCTACTGATTCTTTTCCACAGTATGAATTATTTCAGCCTTTTGCAGATTGGGAGATACGAAATGGAAAATGTCAGAAGAAAAGTATGCTCAGATCATCCCAATGCATTGAAAGAACTATGAAATATTTAAGGACATTCACAGCACCATGGGATCATCACAGTTT
Source organism: Pinus taeda (assembly GCA_000404065.3). NCBI lineage: Eukaryota > Viridiplantae > Streptophyta > Pinopsida > Pinales > Pinaceae > Pinus > Pinus taeda. Next base: position 8,893 of record APFE030691533.1, on the reverse strand, counting down.
AGAATTTCGAAGCCCAATAGAACCAAATCCTTTTGCACAAATGTATTCTTCATCGGTAATAGATGAACCTCAGATTGCGAACAATCCTGATCAAGTCAGAAGAATTACTGGTTGGCTTAAAGAATATGGTAAATTGACGTTGCAAGAAAAATTGTCTATGATCAGAACATTAGATAAGATGCAAGGACCAAAAGCTACCTTTGATCTTTGGATAAATCCGAAGAATCTAGTTACATTAAGAATTTTACATGGCAATTGGAACGAGGATATAGCATATTTGATTAATTTGCTATTATCTAATCATGTATGTTCCTCAATAGTTTTCACAAAAGGATGGCAGCAACAGAATGACATCAGCCAATATTGCAGGATTTGGGTGAGATATTGTATTGAAAGAACAATGAGTATGTTTCAAATCTTCAAATGGGAATTTCTCGACGGGGTAGAATTATCTGTCCAAAATCTGCCCGATTTCAGGTCACGAAAATCAGATCCTTTTCTCCGGATTGAGATAGATCCTATGGCCTACATCAATAGGTGGAAAGTAAAAGACACTGAGTATCTGTTCCCTCACAAAAACCTTTTTGTCACAACAGATACAATCAAATTCGATACAGGACAATCATCTAGAGCTCCACTAAAAAACGAATCTACTTTAACTATGGCCAGCACTAAAGGAAAAGAGAAAGTGGAAGATTCCTTTGAGAAGGACACTTTGTTTGTCAACACGTATGAAGATGCCCAGATCAATAATATTGATTGGCAACAAAAGTATCTTGATATTTTGGAACAACAGTACTATGAAAACAAATCATCGTCCGAATTTGATCCGGGTTCTGATATCGAGAGTGACAGAAGTCCGACATGGTAGTACTTTTTATTGTTTGAAATGCGCATGCTTTTGTTAATGCGTTTGTATCTTTTATATTATTGAGTTGCATTATTGTACTCGAGAATATTTGAGCAGACATCGTCATGACTAAATAATGTCAGACAAGGACCCTCAATTATTCTCATAAGTTGTATAAATAGAGGTGTGATAGATAGTTTTAGGCATGGTGAGTTTTGAGTGTGAGTGTGTAATTTTGTATTCTGAGCTCTCAAAGATCAGAGGCTAGACAAGCTCTTGACTTGAGGCTATCTATGGTGTGTAATCTTATTTTGAATAATATTGAAGCCTGCTGGGCCGCCAGTCCGAGGACTGTTTGTTCCAAGAACATCTGAGTATATATGAGATTGTAAGGTATGTCGGAGAAGCGAAAAGGAGTCGCACAGTCCATGCATATCTCTGGTTGATGTGAGGAAGCTCTGCTCTGCGTCCACTTCGATAAATTCAAGTAAGTTACAAAGTCCATCTACTGTTTCAGTTGATGCCAAAACAGTGGATGGACTTTGTCAAAACAGTTGATGGACTTTGTAACTTACTTGAATTTATCGAAGTGGACGCAGAGCAGAGCTTCCTCACATCAACCAGAGATATGCATGGACTGTGCGACTCCTTTTCGCTTCTCCGACATGCCTTACAATCTCATATATACTCAGATGTTCTTGGAACAAACAGTCCTCGGACTGGTGGCCCAGCAGGCTTCAATATTATTCAAAATAAGATTACACACCATAGATAGCCTCAAGTCAAGAGCTTGTCTAGCCTCTGATCTTTGAGAGCTCAGAATACAAATTACACACTCACACTCAAAACTCACGATGCCTAAAACTATCTATCACACCTCTATTTATACAACTTATGAGAATAATTGAGGGTCCTTGTCTGACATTATTTAGTCATGACTGTGTCTGCTCAAATATTCTCGAGTACAATAATGCAACTCAATAATATAAAATATACAAACGCATTAACAAAAGCATGTGCATTTCAAACAGTAAAAAGTACTACCATGTCGGACTTCTGTCACTCTCGATATCAGAACCCGGATCAAATTCGGACGATGATTTGTTTTCATAGTACTGTTGTTCCAAAATATCAAGATACTTTTGTTCCCAATCAATATTATTGATCTGGGCATCTTCATACGTGTCGACAAACAAAGTGTCCTTCTGAAAGGAATCTTTCACTTTCTCTTTTCCTTTAGTGCTGGCCATAGTTAAAGTAGATTCGTTTTTTAGTGGAGCTCTAGATGATTGTCCTGTATCGAATTTGATTGTATCTGTTGTGACATAAAGGTTTTTGTGAGGGAACAGATACTCAGTGTCTTTTACTTTCCACCTATTGATGTAGGCCATAGGATCTATCTCAATCCCGAGAAAAGGATCTGATTTTTGTGACCTGAAATCGGGCAGATTTTGGACAGATAATTCTACCCCGTCGAGAAATTCCCATTTGAAGATTTGAAACATACTCACTATTCTTTCAATACAATATCTCACCCAAATCCTGCAATACTGGCTAATGTCATTCTGTTGCTGCCATCCTTTTGTGAAAACTATTGAGGAACATACATGATTAGATAATAGCAAATTAATCAAATATGCTATATCCTCGTTCCAATTGCCATGTAAAATTATTAATGTAACTAGATTCTTCGGATTTATCCAAAGATCAAAGGTAGCTTTTGGTCCTTGCATCTTATCTAATGTTCTGATCATAGACAATTTTTCTTGCAACGTCAATTTACCATATTCTTTAAGCCAACCAGTAATTCTTCTGACTTGATCAGGATTGTTCGCAATCTGAGGTTCATCTATTACCGATGAAGAATACATTTGTGCAAAAGGATTTGGTTCTATTGGGCTTTGAAATTCTAAACTGTGATGATCCCATGGTGCTGTGAATGTCCTTAAATATTGTAGAGTTCTTTCAATGCATTGGGATGATCTGAGCGTACTTTTCTTCTGACATTTTCCATTTCGTATCTCCCAATCTGCAAAAGGCTGAAATAATTCATACTGTGGAAAAGAATCGGTAGCAGAATAATTTTCATCTTGTCTTTGTAGAAAAGCTGCTTCCATTTCTTCAAATAGGTCAGGAATTCTAAGAGAGACTAGAAATCTTTGAACACCTTCAGTCATATTGATCTCTTCTAAATCAAGCATTTTAGCAGAAGTATAAACAGAAAGGGCAAAATCAATTACTCCAATGATTTGGTAGTAATTTAAAGTTTTCAAAATTTTTATAGATTTTTCTGTGTACTCCTTTGTCCAATAGTCATCTAGGGTTTTAAAATAAACTTTGACTTTCATGTTTGGAAGAGGAAATACTTTTATTAAGTCTTCATCTAACCCTAGGAATATTCCAACATTTTTTGCCTGCCATGCTTGGCAGTTTTGGATCCACTGGTTTCTTCGGAGTCTCATACCAACAATTTTCTTGATTTCTTCGGTGAGGTCGCTGGAAACTTGTTGAAGTATACGCCATCTAATGACAAAAGTTAACAATGAATCTTCTTCATGTAGATAAAAAATTCCAGTTCTTCCTGGCAACCCATGAGCTTTATTCATTTGTCTTGTTAAAGCATCTGCCAAGAAATTAGAGTTTCCTGGAATCCATTCGACATCAAATTCATACATCTGAAACCACATTTGCCAAGCCAACAATCTTCCATGAGCCAATTTTTTTGAAATCTTTGCATTTAGGAAGTATTTGAAGTTCATGGAATCAGTACGGATTAAGAATTTAGCAGGAGCCAAATAAATTTCAAATTTCTGTATTCCATTGAAAATAGCAAGGGTTTCTTTTTCTGCAGGAAAATAACCTTTTTGATGTTTCTGAAATTCTCCCGAGGCATATGCACAAAGAATTTCTTCAATATCCTCATCTACTTTTATTCTTTCAAGAAGTGTGGCTGACCAAAAATTATCTGAAGCATCTGTCTGCAGAATTAAAAATCCATTACCTAGCGGTTTTAATGCCGGAAAACTCTGGCATTCTTGCTTTAGTAATTGAACCGCTTTAGTAGCTTCATCTGACCAGCCACCATTAATATACTGTCGAATTGGAGCAGTTTTTTCTGAGAGATTTGGGATATATTTATGTACATAATTCAAAATCCCTATAAATCTCTGAATCATGTGTTTATCTGCTAAGCGATCAGGAAATTCAGACAATTTTGTTAGAACATGCGGCTGCATCTGAATTTTTCCATTGCTAATATGAATTCCAAGAAAATCAATATTTTCTTGAAAGAGTATCATTTTATTCTCTGATAAAACAAGACCATGTGCCTTGGCTTCCTCAAGAAAAATCTGCAAATGTTTCAGATGAGATTCTAGATCTGAGCTATGTACAAGAATATCATCAATATATACAACAATAAAATCATATTTACTGAAGATATGATCCATTCTTCTTTGGAAGAAGGCAGGAGCATTCTTCAAACCGAAAGGAACAACCTTCCACTGAAAGAAACCTGCAGGACATGTGAAAGCAGTCTTGTGGCGATCTTCTGCTGCAATCTGAATCTGATAATAGCCTGATTTCATATCAAATTTGCTAAAAAATTTACTTCCTTGAATCTTCTGCATAATGGTTTCTTGTCTAGGCATCGGATAATTAAAGCCTTTGGTTATTGCATTTAATGGCTTGTAGTTAATAACCATTCTATCCTTACCGCGAACAATTTCTGAATGATTCCTGACAAGAAATGCAGAACAGGAGTAATGAGATTCACTTCTTTCAATCAACTGAAGATCTAGCAATTCTTGAATCTGCTTTCTCATTTCTCTTTCCTCAGCAGGGGTGCATGGTATCAATTTACCGGTTACCCCATTATCATGCAATGTTAATATTTTTTGTTTTGGACTTTCTGTAGTCCAA
>APFE030691525.1:0-14712 GCA_000404065.3 Pinus taeda | reverse complement strand
AATATGCGAAGAAAAGAGACCGAGAACACAAAATGGCAATGACTTTATTATTCAGAGAGTAATGTTCACTTGCCTCTTCGAGGGGGCAACCTCCAATAGAGCAGAGCTCGATTACAAAAATAAGACACGATGCTCCTCGCAGGGAGTTACTATCCTTTATATATGACTCCTACAAGTAATACCACAGGTCAATACCGCTTATTACTAATACTATCTATCTAATACTATGGCCCATTTGCAACTAATTGTGGTTCCTTTATTAATTGCGGATTAGCCACTTACAATTATTAATATGGGCTTTATTGACTCTTAACTATGACGTGGTCCCATTACATAGATAAGGGGGTTAGGGTGGGACCCTAACAGTAGTATAAAAGATCTGATTGCTCATTCCTATTGAGAGAAATTTCAAAATATTCATTCAAAGAAGGAAAGATTTCTTGCTCAACAATAGAAGGGCAAAGAACTCCCCATCATTAAAAGGTCAATGTGAGAAAGCTCTAGCAGCTAAGCAAAGATGATTGATGAAATGCACAGCATCTTGTTCTCATGAACAACAGATGTAGGAGAACCCAAAACCATAGGTAATGTGCTTTAGTTTTCTGTTTCAGAGGTCAGATCAACACTATACAGTTTCCAACGTTAACTTGACCTCCACAGAGGTATGTGAAGTACGAGGAAATGGATCAATTGACTAAGTCAATGTGTGATCTGGTGAATACATTGGTAATGGCAAAAAGTATGAGTTGATTATCCAGATAATTAGAGCACTCTATTGTTGTTTGCATCAGTAATGAATGACCTTGTTTTCAGGAAACAAAATCGATGCATGTGTTGCTCAAATCAGATCAGAATGAAGCATATCCCCAGCACTAAGGCTTTATTTTCACTTGGCATGCTGCATCAGTAATGAATGGCCTTGTTTTCAGGAAACAAAATCAATGCATGTGTTTCTGAAATAAGATCAGAATGAAGCATGTCCCAAGCACTAAGGCATTTATTCCACTTGGCATGCTAGGCACTTCCCTATTGCTCATATTGCTAATCTCACCTTGCTCATGTAGAATCTTGTTCTCTAGAAAGTAGTGGTGGCACACATCAAAAACTTATATTCAGTCTTGTTTAGCAGCAGAAAGGGTGTCCCCAATTTAGTTATTTTTGGGCTTGACGAGGCACCATGTGAAAAATGAAAGTTTGGAAACTATATTTGACCCTTTTCGTGATGTACTTGCAGCAGCAATAAGATAAATTCCTCAGCAGACTCGAGACAGAACTACCAATAGCAGTAAACTTTGTTGTGGGGCTTTTGGTGGAACCGTGCTCAACGCCAGTTCATATTTGAGAAGGTTTCAGCCACAAGGAAAAATTAAAATATAGGGATTTCAGCAGTCAAAGAATTTTAGCCCAAGCAAAGCCATGGACAAGGATAACTCCTTTCAGAAGATGGTGTTTGGCTTAAATTAATGCATACACTTCCAATTTGCAGGAAGACACAATTTGGTGGAGGAAGATGAATTGCTTCAGAATGTTTCATTACCATACAAAATTGAAAGTGTATATTTCCAGATTTGATAAAGAAGAGATGCATTGGAAGTAAATGACTCTTTGAAAGTATCTTGTATAGCATGACGTGCATGATGTGGAGGTCTATAACAGTCAACAATTTAGTGAGCACACATATTCCAAGCTCAAACGAAGCAGCAGATTGTAATTATTTGTAAGAGTAAGCTCCTCTTATTTCTGGAAAGAATGTGACTTTGGCATGGAGGTGCAGCCTTTGAGAGAGATATGCTTTCCCTAATCTCTGATTATAATGGAAATGTCTCGGATTCCCAACAATGGGAGCATTCTCCAGCAACTATGGTGCTAATATAGAGTCCAAAAATGCACTCACAACAGCAATAAAACTCTCAAATCGCAGCATGCACCAGACAAGCTTTGCAGATATGATAGAGAGGTATCTCCAACAGGTTTGAAATGCTTGGTAGATGGAGGAACTAAAGCCAAATCTGAAGGGCGCTCCAAAAAGGATGATATAGGAACCTGAACATATATAAACGCCAAACATGATAAAGGATAAATGAAGATGTTTAAGAGATGATTTCAAAATCACTCAAGATTGTTAAGGATTATTGGCACAAGTGGACCCCGTCGTTTTAATTCTAATTTATTAGGGTTGTTGGTAAAAGGTGGTTTAAGAAGAAGCCAAGTCATTTTCTCTTAGGATGCTCCATTACTTTGAACCCCTTGACACAGTTAAAGATAAGCCAGCTTACTGCTTTCATGAAGTTTTTTATGGATAAGGATGGTGACACTTATAGGGAAGAGGGAAACATTGTCCAAAGATAACTTGACATGGTTAAACCACCTTAAAAGATAAACACATCTTTATGAGTATGGTTGTGGGGTTGTTATGTTACACATCTTTAAAGTCAGATCCATTATTAATGTAGGGTGTTAATTTGAGGAGCGACCAGCAAACCTACTCTCCAAAGACCATTGAAGCACACAACATAGAAGAGGCACCTACTAACTCTGATGGAGCAGTTAGAAAGTAGCTACTGTTGTTACCACACATTACAAGGGCACCTCACCTGATTTCATGTGCCTGAGCTATGTCTTAAAAGTTTGTTATTGGGTTGCCTTATTAGGGAAGCGCCCTAGTTTGATAATGTTGTTTTAACAACCCTTGACCTGTGTTTGCACTAATCCATATGAAATCCACGATTCCAAGAAGGTAGTTATGTCAAGGAGGCAGCAAGCACATCGTTCAAGTTTATAGAACATCCCAAGCAGGAAAGCTCCCAGCCTAGAGGAAAAGAGTTGTGGCCTTGTTAACGTATTTTATTATTTATTCTAGGATAAATTAGAGGATCAGGTAATAATTATAGATATTTTCTTATTTCAGGGGGAGACAAGAAAAAAGGACATTTAAAGGAATAATAGTTCAATCCCCTTACCTTATAAGCAACCCTTGGACAGCCGTGAGTTATTCTCTCATTGGTGGGGAAGCAAACTCCTCCTTAGTGACTGCAAAAGAGCTGGAAACTCAGGTGGCTCCTGTATATAAAAATCCAACCCATCAGATAAGAAGGGTGAGGAGTTTAAAATTAACTAAAGACAGGACTGACAAAAAACCAACTTACTGTGAAAGCATTGTTGATAGTGTCCATATTCTCCTCTGCCACAACGCTCTCTCTTGCTATCTCTCAATCTCAGTTAAAACGGATCCACATACACATAACACAAACATACACATACAACACTACACAGACAACACTACCCAGCACATTGTGTACAACACTACACAGACAACAGTAGACAACACATTGTGTACAACACTACACAGACAACAGTAGACAACACATTGATGGAGCGCTCCACAAAACAACTTTACATGTGCCTGAGAGAGAGAAAGAGAGCGGTAACGGAATCTGTTTAAACCAATTTTTTTAGATCACATCAACTTCCCTGCAAAATGAATAAAATAGACAATCAAATTAAGACGAATTAAGAGCTAAAGATAAAATAATCAGAAATCACTACAAGTACAAACTAATTGATATTATATTCCTCCTGGTTGGTACTTAGTGTGGTTCTGAATATTCAACACAACTTCAAATCATAATAGTATTAGTTGGGGATCGTAGCGGATGTCATATCTGAAAGAAAAACATATACTAAAAAATTTCTGAGAATAGATGGTGATTGGTGATGTTTATTTCCTCGTAACTATGCTCACTACGCATCCGAGCTACATAAATTTATAATGCTTACTTTTCTATGGATTTCTTCTATAGGAAATAAAAGGGATAAAATCAGGTTCACCTTCCAGGGTTCCTTAAATTCCGAATATTCGGCTACAGAGAGCTGTTCAACAGCAAATTCATCAACATTTAAGCGAACGTATTCCCACACACCATGCCCTGACCGTACCGCAAGAACAACTCATTGTGGAAGAATCATGGCCTCCTGAAACACGTATCATATTGTCATGAGAACCAAATAAATTAGCTTACAGTTTATGACAACCACACTGAAATCAACTGCTCCAGGAATTGCAATAATGTTGCATGCAATTTAAACAGTGGAAAAAGTCTGACTATACCTGGGTTGACCTCAGCGCATCACCAAATAGCCCAAAATGGACATTAAGACTCTCATCATTCTCTCCGAGTCCCAAGTCTATAATTGTCAATTGGGTTGGTTCATTTATATTATAGCAGCATGAAATCAACCCAACCTCGTGTCATATCTACCCTATAGTGCCTCAGTGAACTGCAAACTAAACCTCGTCAACGATTCATCAGAAACATTTATTATGAAACAATTTATTTAGGTTTCCTCGTTTATATTAAAGCAGATTGAAATTAACCCAACATCGCGTCAAATCTACCCTATATTGCCCGGGTAAACTGTAAACCAAACCAAGCCAATACTTCATCGGAAAGATTTATTATGAAACAATTTATTTAGTATCAATATTGTTTAAACCCTTGAAAGCTGAGAGAAGGGAATAATGGGTATCCGTTTGCCCATAGCCAATGGCCGAGGAAAGGAACTCAGTTAACTTTGTCTTTATTTAGTACTAAAGTTATTTTGAACTATTAAAAGTTGAGAAAATGGAGTATTGTGTACCTGTTTGCCTAGCGCTGATGGCTTGAGGACAGGAACCCTGCTGTCTTTCACAACTCTGGTCTCTGCTCGTCTAGCTGAGCTCGCCTTTGGAATGAACAATGTTCAATTTGGAGCAAGTAATATGTGATATTTTCCTATTAAATGCACAAACAGGCTTTAATTTACAAAATATACAAGGATAAGATATAATGATAAATCATTTCATACAGCCATGAAAAATAATATTAATAAATCTAAAAAAATAAAGAGAGGACGGTTTAAGCCAGGAGTCTACGGAATATAAAAACATTTAGTGGAAAATGAACAATAGATTAAGATACCTCAATGGAATCCATGAGGAATCGACATGCAGCGTGGTGAATTGATTTAACTCCCCATTCTCAGCTCTATTTCTCCAATTATGCTTCAAGCTCCAGCAGATTCAAATCCAATTCACCTTCCAGCCTTTACAACTTTACAATTTCACATATACATCAACACGACATATAACATGAAAAAGACAGGCACGCACCAGGAAAACAAAGAAGAAGAAGCAACCACAAAAAATTCACAGAGATCACATGGGAAGCGCTTCCATAGACCAACATAAACAAACGAGGCAGAGACCAGAACGTAACATATATAAAGGAGGAGGTGAATGTGAATAATCAGACCTGAGAGCAGCTTCCTTTCTCTCTGTAACAACTTGCATTGAATTAAATTCGTTCGTTCTATCTCGAACCGACCTCTTCTCTGTCTCTCTCCACTGATATTTGAAACTCAGAGGATAACACTTAATAATAATCTCTAAAAATTAAGTTCAGTAGATTCATTGCACTCCATCTAGTACTATCCGCTATTTTGCATGGACAGACCACCTGTAAAATGAAATAATAATTCATATCGAAGCATTAATAAAATTAAATGGAAGGCACATTTACTATGAATGACAGACATTAAAGGACTATAGTAAATTAACATAAATAGTGTGAGGAATTGAAAATTTTGAAGCGCTCATCCGTCAGGATACCATACGTCCAATAACCCTGATGGATTTGCCACATTTTTCCATCTACCTTGCACAATTATTGACATTTTGCACAGTTATTCTTCATCTTTATAAATGGAAACTGGGCTTTCTCACCTAGACTAACGACAGTGCTCGGAAAGGTCATCGAAATGAAACCGCGGCCACCATTACAGTGCACAGGGTACAGGTCCGCCAGACAAAAAAATGCAGGTGAAAGGTCATCGAAATAAAACAGCGGCCACCATTACAGTGCACAGGATATATAAGGCGGCTCCGTATTTACTTTTAACATGCCACGACCCACACGCACCTCAATGAAAACGCATCGACCACCCTCGCACGCATGAGAATATGCAGTCATTAAATGTTACGTATCCTAGTTAAAAGAAAAGCTCTCTAATCAATCATGATTATTTTATTTACCTCACCGAGGTATGCTCTGTATATCTCTCCGAATAAGTTTAGTTCCTTCACCGACATATGGCAACGGCTCGGAATGGTTTTTTCTCGAACTTTCACCGACATTTATCTTCATGACCTTATAAAAAATAATAGGGAGAATTGCGAGTTTTTCTTTAGATTTTATTTAGAAGGAAAGAAATTAGTTTAGTTCATAGTACATATTGTTTCTTCATGGGTTTGATTTGTTTTTTTTGTTATTTTTTTATAAAATTTTACCATAAATGTTTTTAACTTTTCTATAAACTTTTAGTTGAATAAATTATTTAAAATTCAAGAAAAATATTTAATTATATGAGTTATATTTTCAAATATAAAACAAGATAAACCATAAATTTAAATTTATGGAGTTGTTTTTAGTGTTATTTTTTGGACTTTACGGTGTTTGAATTTAGCAGAAACATTTGAGGTGAAATCTTGATTTGTGCTATTTAAACTAGTTTTTTTTATTGTATACATAGATTCAGCGCCTTCAAAAAACCCTAAGACATTTAGATTGTGCAAAGTTTCCCATCAAACTTATGACTTCAATAAATTATTGCCAGATTTTAGAAAAATTTGACAAAAAACCACAAAAAAAAACTTCCAAAAAATCACCCTCAAAACAACTCGTAAACCTATTCCTATAATTTTTATTGATAGAGACATGATGATATTCCTATAGAGTAAAACAAATTCCAAAATTAAACTTTAACCTAGGATTCGATATTAAGTGTTAGGTTAATATAAAATCGTGAATCATAAAATATATAAAAGTACAACATTCAATTAACACAAACCTAAGATTAGATATTAAGTGTTAGGTTAATATAAAGTCATGAATCATAAAATGCATAAAAATACAACATTCAATTAACCAACAAACATATATATATTTAAACCTGAACCTAGGATACGACGTTACTGTAAAAACATATTGAGTGTTAGGTTAATATAAAGTCATAGATCATAAGATTTGTAAAATATACAACATTCAATTAACAAAACACAAAAGTATTTGTATTACAAATTAAGAGTATTTTTTTTTATTATTTATGTGGCTAAGTGGATATTGTAATGGTTGTTTTTCAAATTTATATTAGTTTGGGTTTGGTTTGACCCAAAAAAAAAATTTAAAAAAATACTTATAGTATAACATTATATATTGAAATATATAATTTTTAAAAAATAATTTAATTTACTTATGGTCAATTTGATTGGATATCATATTGAATATGTTATTGTCCTTTGCTTCTATTAATGTGCTCATTACTTATATTAATTAATCAGAAGTACATAAATCACATCAAAATGGGCATTTATGATACATTTTGTTTTGTGAAAGTGATAAAATTATTGTTAATGAGTATAATCATTTTATATTCTTATTATAAAAATGGCTAATGATTAATATATTCTAATAAAAAATATATTATTTAAAATTACATATATAATTTAAAATGATTATTTAAAATCACATATGTAATTTAAAAAGATTTATTAATGGTATGTGAGATATATTTTTATTTTTACATTATATTTTTAAGGGGTAGAGGTCACTTATGTTCTTGTGCGAACTTAACTACATATGATAAATTTTACACTATTAATGAATTAATGATATTCAAAATAATAAAAGGTTTGTATTCACAAACCAAGATATAACAGAAATTTATGATAGGAACTCTATACCCAGGTCTAATAATAAAATTTTCATAAGACCGTACCCACAAACTATAAAAAAAACCAAATGTAAACTATTAATAATTATTTCTATGTTGCAATACAAATAATGTTAATTGACAAAATTTAATAATGCATTTAATTACAATTAAAATGAATCTAATTATAACATTTTAAATTTTTAAATTTTGTATTTTTATTATTTTCTACTTTTATTTAGCTATATTTAAACTAAGTGGCCAGGACTAACTACTCTGTAGCCCTTATTTATATTTGTATTGGTGTAGAGTTTTTATTATATTACAATCTTAAGTGTAGTTCTCTTAATTTATGTTTTTACTGGTGATTAATTTTTTATTAAGTTTATGATGAAATTTCAAATTTGATATATTTTAATATATATGGAGAGAGCAAAATAATACGAAGGATTAATAGATAAAAACGAAATCAATCCATAATTAAATAAATCAAAATTAATTATAATATATATATTTATCTAATATATATATTATATATATATATAAGTTATATCTAAATTATATTTATAATAAACGGAGTTTGATATGAATTATATTTGAAAAAAAAAGCTATACAGTAAGGAAAGGAAAAATTGGGAAAATCTTATATAGTAAAATTGAAAATTGAACCTACATAAAACATTTTAGTGATTATAGAAAAGTAAATTTTTATTAAGGGTTTTGGAGTTTTTTTAGTGTAACGCCTCTAATTATCACAAGTGTTTGTCAGTTATTTTTGTTTAATGTTATTTAATTGAGGTAAATGAGACTTTGTAGTTAAAGGCTTATAGAAAAGCCTAATGAAACTCAAAAGAATATTTTATGGAATTTAGATAGGAATATATATGTTTTTTTATTATTATTAAGGATTGGAGGAAACTTAGAACTCTCGGGAGGCTCTGAACGAATTGCTAACTTCCATGCGGTTGTGACGGTTAAAGTTCTTGGTTCCTCTCATTCCCTAGGGACAAATAGATCTCAGTGGGATGAAAGGGGTTTTTGATGATTATTTTTTGGGAAAAAGGAAGAGATAGAAGGGAACTGCAAGACCTAACCAATATTGGTAAGTGTATAAGCACGCCACTGTGGAGTAGAATTCTTGCGCTGGGCTGGAACTAGTGGAAGACTCCACTACAGACAGAGGTCTGTAAATTCTTAGGCTGGACCTTGGAGGGGTCTCGATGCCTGTAAAATGACTTGATTCGGTCATAGTCACAACAACTGCTCTGGAAGTTAGGGAAGCTTGGGGGGAGATACGGACATGATTGAAATTCTCATTGGAAGGGAGGAGAGCGCTCTTCAGATTGAGTTCCTCGGTTGCCTAATCCTATACAGATAAGTGTGTTTGAAGCTTTGATGTTTTGAAATAAAAGGTTTGCAAGTGCATGTATTTTGAGTTTCACTGGTGCATATGAAATTTCTATATAGACATTGTCAAACTTAGTCAATGTGCAATAGAAACAGAGCTATAAATTTAAGTTCCATATTATAAGCATGTAATGTAAGTGAACACTCGTATATGACCTGAGTTGGAACCCTTGCAGGAAAAGAAGATATTCACAATTCGGTATTGTTGTAACCTAAGTGTGTAGACAAAAGACGTAGGCTTAGTCATGGGAAGCTAGTTGAGAACATGGCATGTTAGGTAGTTCTGCAAATAAATTGGGTCGGGTTAATTCAACCCTCAGTAGAAACACCGAAATCTTGAAAAGTCATGTACCGAGCAAAGGAAAACAATAAAGAAATCCTTGTGGGTCGTGACAGATTCGAAAGGCCTCCAATTTCCTCAAAACCCGAGGTTGGAGGGGAGAGTGTATCCAACTAACTGTGGAAGACCATCAAAGTGTAGGTAAAATCTATAGTAAACATATGCAACTTAATTAAGAGCATCACTAATCTTTAATAGTAACCTATAATATTGCTTTAAAACAAGTAAAGACAAAATAGAGCAAGTATTGCAGATGCTATGGCATTTTATTTGTACAATAGTTTCACCTGGCCTTAACTCTGGAAAAATAGGGAAGAACTATTTCGTGCCAAATAATAATAAGAAAAAATAGAAGAGATTTCTTGAACAATTACAAGAAAAACGGTATGTGGAAAGTAAGTAAAGATCTTTCATAGCAATTAAATTAAGCACTATCACAAAAATGATAACCGCATAAAGCGAGAATAGACCCTCATGGAAAGGGTTTCATATACCAAGGGTCTAACCATAACATAATCCAGGAATTGTAGTATCACTGTAAAACAAAGAAGATATATAATAATCTGCCAATTCTTGAGGAGGAAACATTTGTCACATCCGGAAAACCAAGAACCTAGAAAGTTGTCATGTTCTTAACAAATTACATGGAGAGTAGGGTTCAACGCCATGGACAAACCTATTCAGGGATGGTTAGAACTCTATATTACAGAAAACATATTCTAGTAAGAAGTAGAGTCCACATAACCATCCTTTAAGACGAACCATCAAATACATACAAGCCTTAGAAAATAAGGCACCTAGTTAATGTCTAGTATATTTGAGGTACTTCCCTCCAAAGGATGCGTCAGCAGAGAAAATAAGAAGATGAACCTTTACCTGCAACCCAACAGATTGAGTTAGATGTTCGGGTGAATCATAGGAAGGTTAACCCTGAGAAGGTAAAGGCGAGAAGATTACATGTAGATGAAATGTTGTGAACCACCACTGCGAGACCACCCTGCATTTACCAGAAGAACAAAATATTTCATTGATCGACGAATTCAGGGTGTACCATGTACCAGAGTCGATATTGGACAAGCCACCCCGAGCTATTAACCTAGAACTAAGACCCTATGAAATAGTTGAGGAGCCAAGCGAGTTAGACTGATAAACGCTTCTGAGCGAGAGGGTTTCTCAAGAAACAAAGAAAAATATAAAGAAGGGTAGAAATTCAGTCGAAATAACATACCAAACATCCATGTAAGGGTGATAAACTAGTTTCTGAGGTGCAAACCCTCGACGTAACAGAGGAAAAAACCATATGTTGCAAAGTGGCGTTGTCGAAGCAAGGGAAGGAAGAATGAACACTGTCAGTAAGGGTTTGGGAGGGTAGTTACCCTAACTGCCCTCCAAACAACCATAGTCGATAATCAAGGACGAGGAGTCGATGGTGTAGATGCGAACAAGTGGCTAGCACATCGAGGAACACATAAAGTTTGAGAAGCTTCGTAGATTAATGCTTTGTGTCACACATAACTTCAAAACTTAACCTTATGAAGTTGAGTTAACCAAAATTGTGGACATAAATCATTAGAGAACCCTTGTAAATATGTATGCTTCCAAATCTTGGTGTAACTAGTAAAAATACATATGACATGTCTAAGATAAAACATCTTCTTCTTCTTCTTCTTCTTCTTCTTCTTCTTCTTTTTATTGTGTGTTGTAAATTGTGGTTCACGGTCACTGAGTGGCCACCGCTACATCCACGGGAATATATCGGGGCAGATCTACCCGAAGGGATCTGCCTGTCGGCCAATCTTAACAGGCCTAACCCCGAGGGCGTCGAGGAGATTTGACCTCGTGACCTCCCAAACTGGGAAAGTGCTTTAGCAACGGGAACTTGACCATTTGAGTTATCCCTTGGGGCTGAAACATCCTTTAAGGGTTATTACATACAATGAAGGTAATTTTGATATAGTATAGATCAGTAACCATGATCGAATAATAATTTTTTATATTTTTATCCTGCAACTATGAGATAAATGTATTTGATGTGTGTATGCGTTACATTCACCATTGTCATTATTTTTTTGAGTTGTGTTTGTATTTATACGATGTAGTTTTATATAATTATATAAATTATTTATATACCAGCCTAAATCCATCTTAACTCTGAATCTATCAAGCGACGAGAGGGATCAAATCTCTCAAGGTGCAAACCTCTTTTTTTGAGTGCAAAACTTGAGGAAAGGTTTGCACCTCGAGAGATTTGATCCCTCTCGGTGCTTGATAGATCTGGAGTTAAGATGGATCTAGTTTGATTTCAGTCATATGTCGTCATACAAAATTTGTTGAACATCTAATTATTTTGATCATTTTGAATATGCTAAATATGTCTAAGATTAATTTGGTCAGTTTAATATTAAATTTTCTTTGTTACCTCAATTTGTTGAGATGAGAGAGATTGTTAGTAACTTGAATGATGAAAAATTATGAAATACAAATTTTAAGTGCAAAGTGACAATGTAACAAGGTTGAAGGATAGAAAATGTGAATAATAAGAATATAGTCAATTACAAACAAACATCATTGTGATCAATATGAAACTATTTTCTTCTACTGTTCTTATTGTCACACATATTAGTTATTTTTTATTATTGCATTTGAATGCAAGGTGATTAACAATGTTGAATGATGGAAAATGGGAATAATAAGAATGTAGCCAATTACAAATAGTTTACAGTTTCAAGAAGAAGACATTTATGGTAAGTGAACAATTTATTTAGGATGAAAATTCAAGTATTGTATTTATGGTTGAATTATTCTAACACGAAAGTCAATTCACATCATGAATAATGTTTATGTGACTACTCTAGGAGAGAGTGTGTATGTTTTGGGGGTGAAATAGAGATATAGATGGAGGGGGAGAGAGAGGGAAGAAGAGAAAGGCAAAGATAGGGAGGGAGGAAGAGATATAGATATAGAGAGTTAAGAGTTAGAGAGAGAGAAGGGGAAGAGAGAGAGAGGGAGTGGAAAAGGGAGGGAGAGAGAGATAGATAGATAGATATGGAGAGAGTGTGTGTATGTTTGGGGGGTGGGATAGAGAGATAAAGAAAAAGAGGCAATGGGAGATAGAGATATAGATGGAGGGGGTAGAGATGTGCTTACACTGAAATCAATGCACATTATTAATCTAATTACTTTGAAATTAATGTACATCATACATCTATTTGCATCAAATCAGAAATCAACATCTACATTGAAATCAATGCATCTACTGCAAATAATCAAATAGGATTAGAAATCAACATCTACATTAAAATCAATATATGTAGTGCAAACAATCAAATAGGATTACAAACCAACATCTACACTAAAATAAATGCATCTACTGAAAGTAATAAAATAGGATTAGAAATCATTATCTACACTAAAACCAATGCATCCAATGCAAGCAATAAAATAGGAGTAGAAATCAACATCAACATTGAAATCAATGCATCTAGTGTAGGGTATTAAATAGGATTAGTAATAAACTTCTACACTAAAATCAATGCATTTAGAGCAAACAATCAAATAGGGGTAGAGATCAACATCTAGACTGAAATCAATGCATCTAATGTAAGGTATTAAATAGGATTAGAAATCGACATCTACATTGAAATCAATGCATCTAGTGCAAACGATCATTAAGGATTAGAAATCAATATCTACACTGAAACAATTCTTCTAGTGCAAGCAATCAATTAGGAGTAGAAATCAAGAACTACACTTAAATCAATGCATCTAGTGTAAGGTGTTAGATAGGATTAGAAATTGACATCTACATTGAAATCAATGCATCTAGTGCAAGAGATCAAATACGACTAGAAATCAATATCTACACTAAAACCAATGCAGCTTGTGCAAGTAATCAAATAGGAGTAGAAATCAACATCTACACTACAATCAATGCATCTGGTGTAAGGTATTAAATAGGATTAGAAATTGACATCTACACTGAAATCAATGCATCTAGTGCAAGTGATCAAATAGTATTAGAAGTCAACAAGTACACTAAAATCAATACATCTAGTTTAGTAAAAAACAAAAATATTCGTGACTTTCTAGATCTAACTTATATGTTTGTATTTGTTTATGTGTGTATCTTTCTTCTTCCCTCTCTATTAAACTTCCATTCTGTGTTTATCTCCCTCCCTCTATCCTTCTCTCTCTCCCCTCCCCCTCTCCTCCATCTCTCTCTCTCTCCACCTCTCCGTCCCTTTCTCTATCTTTCTCTTATTCCCACTCCCCCCGCCATCTATATCTATATCTCCATCCATCTCCCTTTATTTGTCTCTATATCTCAACCCTAAACACATCTCTCTCTCTCTATATATATATATATATCCTTCTTTATATCTCTAAATCAGCCTACATACACACTATCTCTCTTTAGATATTTATCTATATAATATCTCTCCCTCATCCTTTCCCCGTCTACCTCTTCCCTCTCTCTCTCTATACCCCCTCCATCTAATATCTATATCTCAACCCCCAAACATACTCTCTCTCTCGTCCTTCCTCCCTCCCCCTTCCATCTATATCTCTATCTCCCCTTGTCTCTCCTTCTCACTGATCTGAACTTAAACAGGAACGCAACAAATTACACATATAACCATAAATACATAAATGTAGCAAAAATAACACTTCATTTCATTAATATCATAATACTGAAATATGCTTACAAACAGAATGGAAATAAACTAGCTTGGGCAATGGTAGGTTATCTCTGAGAAGAGATGTGGTGGCTACATGCCTCTACACTGTTTTAAAATGAGGCTCAAAGGCCTATTTATTAATGAGAAACAATGGAAAACCCTAAACATCTAAAAACCTAACCCTAGGAGATGAAGCGCCAAAATTTTGGGCCCTGTTTGGGTAAATTGGTACATCAACTTCTCGGGGTCATAACTTTGGCATACGATCTCCGTTTGGCTATCATAATACCTCGTTTCAAAGATTTCAAAGAGAAGCCAAAAACAAATAGGCAAGTCATTTATAAATGTTTTTGGTCTCTCTATTTTCCCTAAAAATGTCGTTTAGGGCCTCAAAACGACTCCGGAATTTCAAGACCCGAAAAAACTGCCAAAAATAGTAAATTGTGCTACAATTAAGAAAACTGAAAAACTGAAAGAGACAGTGTTGGGGGTCCAAGTGGAAAGGTGGGTGACCACCAATATCCACCTAGATCACGCGCC
>APFE030691523.1:0-30732 GCA_000404065.3 Pinus taeda | reverse complement strand
CACCACGCTCTCCTCCATCCAGAGAGGCCTCGTCAAAGTAGGCCCATGGATAGGAGTGATCAATAACTTCTTTTGTGATATTACGTGGTTGATGAACAAGCCCACAAGTTGAAACAAACATAGCCATATATTGTGTTATCACTCTATCCAGAGTGGTTGACTTTTCTTGAAAGATGTCATTATTTCTATAGATCCATATACCCCAACCGATAATAGGCAGAGAACTCCTTTTTTTTAGGATTTTGCTATTCGCACCACTCCTTCCAAGCATCCTTACAATATGTGCCCTACCACTTTGTAGCTAGTCCCATGCATCCTTGAACAATGTTCTATACAACCAAGGAGAAGGGGTAGTAAAGGATAAGGTGATCCATAGTCTCCTTAGTGTTTTTGTAGGGGACACATTAGCTTTTCCCTAGCATATTTCTCTTTTTTATATTGTCACAAGTAGGGATTTTATTTCCCAATATGCACCACTGAATAATTATATCTTTAGCTAGGCAACTTAGTTTCCATAGTTTCCTCCACCACTAGGCCACTTCTCCTAATCCCCTGTCATCAATGATATACTTGTAACCTTATTTGGTGAATATTTCCCAAAAAGAGAATGAATCCAACACAAAGAGCCCTCCCTGTCTCTAAGGCGAACATGGGAGATGTTGAGAGTTGTAGTATACTTATTCTAGTGACCTATGTATTCAATAGGACAGTTAAGTTTATTAGCATCAACCCAACCTTATGTCCACATACTAGTGTGAGCATTATCAATCATCTAGTTAAGAGTGACCCAACCATTAGTATTAAGAAATTCAATCATCTCTCAAGGTAAACAAAAGTTTTCATTGCAACCCGCCCATGGATCGATACCAATCCTCAACTTTTCTCTATTTCCAACTTTCCAAAATAAACTTTCTTCAACCACTGAAAAATATGCTAAAACTTATTTCCATATAATTGATACATTCAACCTCTGCTTGTTCAATATCCTTATCCATTCTTCAAGAGTAACTAGATGAATGTACTTTCTGGACACCACTTATGTCCACTGACTATTTGTGGATAACAATTTCCAACAAAAATTTGTTGCCAATGCCTTAGAAAACATATGCAGGTTTTTCGGAGCCAATCCTCCCTAATCTGTGGAAATGATATTTATCCCATTTAACCCAAGGGCAATCCCAACATTTTTTTTATCCCATCCATAAAAATATGTAACAAGTCTTATGGGCAACATTCAAAACATATTTTGCTATCCAAGATAGATACATCAAAAAAATTAGAATAACTTCTAGTACTGATTTTATGAGGAGAAATCTGCCAGCTCTAGACAACCCTCTAAAGCTCCACGACTTTTAGTCTATTCTCAATTTTGTTGTAAGCCAGATCCAATCACCCTTTCTATAATCATTGGGTTTTAGGTGGAACCTAAGATACTTAAGTACTTCATCAAAAATGTTAGATTGGAAATAGAGTATGAGCATTAGTTGACTCATCCTTAGATAAACCAAGCAAGGAGAGAATAAAATTTTGAATATTAACCTGCATGCCTGTAGTTTTCTCAAAGAGTGATAGGGCTCCTTTGATGGAAGCTAAATCCCTCTTAGCCCTATCACAGAACAAGAGAATATAATTCATGAACAACACATGAATGCTTGTTAAATCATTTTCTACAATTTCACCCTTTAAGTCACCCCTCCTTTTTGCTTCAACCAACAATCCAGTGAGGCCCTTAGCCACTAGCAAGAAAAGTAGCAAAGAAAGAAGAAAACCCTACCTCAAGCCACATTGTGCATTAAATAATGTTGATGCTGCCCTATTAATAAGCACATCAAATTCTACAATGGTTATGCAAAACATAACCCAATTTATAAAATGAACTTCAAATCCCAAATAAGTCAATAACAATCTAATCTATATCCAACTGAATATGTCATATGCTTTGGAAAAATTAATTTTAATCACCAAGTCCTTAATTTTCTTAGCTTTTAAACTATGAATACCTTCTTGTGCAACCCTAATTGCCTCATGTATCTTTCATCCTTTCATGAGTGAAAATTGTTCCTTAGAAACATTTTTAGAGAGGATCGACTTAAGTTTGTTGTCTATAATTTTGGCTATGACCTTATAAATACAATTGCATAAAGATATGGACCTGAAATTGTCAAAACAACATGGAGAGTTGGTCTTGGGGATGAGGGAAATAAAGGTAGAGTTGAAAGAATCAAGCATCATATCTGATTATATGCAATCCTTGACCACCTTTAAGAGATCCCCCATTAAGATATCATATAGCCCAAAGAAGAATTCAACCAACCAACCATATAGTCCAAGGCATTTGTGTTTTTAGAAACTATGGAGAACCTTTTGTAATTAAACCTAAGATAAGATATTCATTAAGAACCAATTGTTTTCTTCATTTTCATACCTAGGGAATGATTGATCCAGTGAGATAACTTCAACAGTGGTCACTTCAGAAAGTTCCTTATACATATTTATCAAGCGTTTTTTTTCCCAACCTCGCGATATCTTCAAAATTTAAAGCTTTACCACCTTCTGGATCATCCAAATCCTATATGTTATTTTGAGCTTGCTGACCTTTTACAAATTGCTGAAAAAACTTCATATTTTCACCTCCATTTTTCAACCAAACAACTCTTCTCTTTTTCCTCCATATTTTCCCCTTATCAACCAATATTTTATTCCTAGTAGTATGTAGATGGATGATCCTCTTATTTAATTCCTCTAACAAGTATTCCCCTCCCCCCCCCATTCAGTTGCTTCCAGATGCTCCACCTATGTTTCCACTTCTTTAAACACTTCCTCCTCCCTTTGGGTTAGAAATCCTAAGAACGTATGCACTAGTAAGTAATTTCATTAACAATTGGAAGCTTTCACACTTTTATGTTCATTCCAATTTAATTTTCTATTTTTCTAAATATGTATCAGGATGAACAATCTTGGGAAATACTTCTAGGAATATTTTATAATATCTATAAAAACCCATTGTTACAGGTCTATTTGGGCACATCACTACCGACAATTAGATCAGTACAATTAGGGCTCATCAAACCCTAATTCAGTTGTAACATGCCATAGAAAAGTCATCAAATTGAATGGTTCCATCCATGGAAGTTTCCTAGCTTGAAACCCTGTTGAAATGCCTCCTTGGGACATCAATGCAGCCTTGGTCAGGGGTAACTATGTTGCAGAGTAGGTATGCCCATTCAGGTATGCACTGCAGTGCACTTAAACCCACTTTGACCTGTGCTGGGCGAGAATGAGAGAAATTGGCATTGGATTTTGGGAATATTTCTTGATTCTATAGCATTCTAGAAGGATGCCCAGCTCTTATCTCATCCTATGTGGTTGACTTTGGATAGGTTATAGATCAATTAACCCTCTATCCTCTCATCCCTTTCTCCATGGAAACTAATTCCAATTTTGGAAAGCAATTCAATGCTCAATTTATGACATAACGACCTGCATTTCCCTATAAATTGACCACTCATCATAGTGATCAGGGGGGTTTGAATTTGAAGATTGTAGAGAAATACTGTTGGTTTTAGATTTGAGTTCATGTCAAGTAATGTTATGCTACGGGATTGATTTGCTTTTGGTGTGATGAGGGTTTGGACTGAAGTTGGATGAGTGACACGGGATCGAACCGCATCGGGTGTAACTCCTCTTTCTACATCAATAAAGTTGTTTGATCCTTTTCCCATATTCTTGTTCATATCTATGACGCATATATGTTTAAATGTTTTCAATTCCATTTGTTTATAATAGATAGATCGTATGCTTTGATTGTTGTCGTCTTTTGTCTCTGTTGACAGGTACTAATTGAGTGGATTCAATTTGAGTGGGAGCGATGGGAGCAATTCAAAGGAGATCAAATGAAGTGAAATATTACAAGTAAGTTCCTTCATCTCATCTCTCTATTATAGGAAAAGGTTAAACCACTTTCATTATGTTGTTCTAATTGTAACTACCCACTTAGGGAAGATGTATTTATCCGTAGGTACAAATTCCATATAACAAATTGGCGACTTTGCTGGGGACAACCATCATTCTTGGTAGTTTACCCTTATCATATTATGTCCTAATACACTTTACTTTACTTTATTGACCTCTTTTCAGTCATTCTGAAGCTTCTTTGGTAAAAAATTTGCACTGGAATGCCTATTCTAGGAATGTTTTGTTACTAGTCCACCCTTGGTCAAGGGACAGTGCACTGCAGTGCACCCTTGGCTTAGAGAAAGTGCTTTGCAACACATTGTCTCCCACTCAGGGCTGTGTTGGTCCCTCTCAAGCTAAAAAACCCATCTTTTACTTTATTTTTCCAAAGTTGCTTCTAATGTTGATTGCTAAAAGATCAAAGCTTTTTATGCCTCTGAAATCAATTTGCATTTCCTCTCCTAGCCCTACTTTGACCTTGATTGTTTAGTGTTTCTTAAGAGATTTTTTTATCATTATCAATTCATTGTCAAAGTTAGCTTACATTGATTAGTCCTTAATTTTTTGAAAAAGAATTGTCGTAAAGTCTTTATTTATTTGAAAAAGAAACTGTCGTAAAGCCTTCATTTCATGTGAAAAGCAGTGGTTGATCATTTGTGGATCTAGTTCCTTTTTGTTCATATAAACACTAAAGGGACTAAAAAGAAAAACTTGCATTGTGCATATTGTAGTTTGTGAATGCTTGATAGGAATAGCTAGGGAATTTTCATTAGGTGTGTTCTTTGCTCTTTGTCAAAGATCGGATTGCTCTATCCCTTACTAGCTATGGTTTTCATTGTTAATTGAATGAAAGAATGTTTCTCATGTTAGTTGCATTCTAGAAATTGCAAACATACATCACGTGGTGAACCTTGAAAGGAAAATTCTCAACAAGATCAACTTAAAAGTTATCTCAATTAACCTAATGGAGCATTGTAACTTAACGCATAACATTTAGAGGTCTAGGCTAGAGACGTGTTTGCAATCGTTAAACATAGTAGATATCAATAATGGTCTGCAATACATTCCGAGTGTGATACCTCATTCCACATACGTAAGTATATTGTATCTCGTCCACGTACTTTCGGATATATCAAGCAGTGTTATTGTACGAAAAGTATAAGGGAATGCTCTCACTATGAAGTTTCGCATTAGATAGTGCTAACACGGATTGGGCCTCCACATACTTTCGGGCATATTTTGGTGGACTACTATAGGTTGCTATCCATTCATAGGTAACTGAGTCGGCCGCCTTATATACTGTGATACATCAAAACCGGCATTTGGGGAGATTGCATGCATGGATGTTAAGTCCTTGGTTTACTAAGGCAATATATTGAAGTTCACAATTACTTGGTAATCCTTTTACCTAGATTATCCCTCTTTTGTTTTGTTATGTTATTTGGATTAAAATAAATTAATTTACTGTGGATAACATCCTCCATGTGATTCCTTAGTTGATCTTAGGTTTAAACATATGGCAACAACTCCGGAGTCCACCGATTAAGGAATTCCTTTTGATGGGAATCCTAGTACTTTTCCTCCTTTTGGAATTATTGGTGCTCCTTATATGGCTACATTGTCCCTTCTGGGACTTACCATTGGCTTGCCAGTATGGTTTTTCTCAACTTCCTTGGCCCCACAAATGAATATTCCTATAAGTGGACAAAATCAACCACCAGTTGATCCTAAAGTTGACCCTTTACCTTCTTCATCGGTTGTTTATTCCTCCCCTTATGCCTCTTTTCCTGGTGAAAGTATTGACACTAGTTACCAGGTGGATAAGAATAAGAAGAAAGGGAAGAAGAAGAAGAAAATTCAGCAGGGGGGCAACCAAGCAACCATTGCTTCGAATGTAACTTCTAATAAGAAATCGTCCGATAAGCCTCACAAACTTTGATATCCTTGCAAACTTTGTACGAGAGACCATCTTCTTCGAAACTATTCTAGTGTTCCTTAGATCTTAGAAGAATGGTCTTCTCGTTCACATCATCGTGTGTCATCAACTTATGGAGATCATGTTGGTGACACACCAGCAACTAGTGTTAGTAAATTTCATGGAAAGAAGGGTAAACTTAAGTTCCCCTGTAGGTTATGCGAAGGGAATCACCCCACTCAACTTTGTCCCTATCTGGATGAAGCCAAAAAAGTGTTGGATAAACTTTTGGTTTCACCGTAGTGACTTCCATCTGGTTATAGGAGACTCTCCCTTAATCCTTCACTAGTTGATGAAGTGACTGACCCAAATCAACCGTCGGTCAAACCCACTCTCTCTGAATGTGAATCCCATGAGTCTATACCTGACCAATCACAGGTTAAGGAAATAGTTGAATCGATTTCACCTTTAGTTAATCGTACCTTTCTCGCAAAGAGTGAGTATGATACCACTCAAGTTCTTTTCGTTTCTTCAGATTCCAATGAGCTTGGAGGAAACCCTCCTGTTCCATCAAGACATGAGGAAAATCCTCCCATTCTCGTAACTCAAGGGGGTAATTATCCCATTCTTACGGTACCCCCTCCAAGTAGTTTGGTAATTTCCTTTGATTGGAATCGATTAGTAGGATGGCATCTTCCTTCTTATGTGCCTTTCCAAATCATAGTACAGGTTTATAATATGATTGTATCTGGCATTATTATAGATGAAGGTGCATCTGTGAGTATCCTTTCCTCCACTACTTGGTAGGCACTCGTTTTGCCGCCACTTGTGCCTGTTACCCTGAATTTGTTGGCTTTTAATAGAGGAACCAGTCAACCATTAGGGATCCTTCCTCACTTGCCTAGTAATTTGGGACGAAAATTTATTTATCTCAATGTGATGGTAGTCCCAAGCCCTTTAGATTACAATTTACTTCTTGGGCGTGACCATGTTTATGACATGGGAGCTATTATTTCAACACTCTTTCAAGTGATGTGTTTCCCGCATGAAGGCAAAATTATCACCATTGACCAGCTTTCATTTCCCAATCCAAATATGGCTTCCAATCAACCATCTTCCCTAAATGGTATTTTTGTTCCAATTGTATCTTCCCCGCCACAGGTCAATTATGTGGCAACCTATTCCATGCCTAAATTAATTGACGATCAATTCTGTGATGTTGTGCCTTATGTACTGGGGGCATTGGAACCAGATATCTCCAATGGATTCCTTGCTACGTATCCATTCCAGAGAATCGTTCTCCCATCTGATGAGAACCTCTTGGAAGTCATGACCTCTTATGGGTCTTGATCAAGGAACATAAGCATAGTTCCTTGTATTGTGTCAAGCTTGTTAAAAAATGAAACAAGGAATATGAGGATAGTTCTTTTACTGTGTCAACCTCATTACAAAATGAAACAGGTCTGAAAGCATAGTTCCTTGTCCTATGCCAAGCTCGTTAAAAATGAAAGAAGGAATCTGAGCAGAGTTCCTTGTCTTGTGTCAAGCTCATTAAAAAATGAAACAAGGTCCCCTGGAGAAAAGTTCCAGTTTGAGTCTTTTATTAGATCTCGTAAAATCCCAATCGAGTCTTTCACTTGATCTTGTAAATGAACCTTCATTCCATCCACCCGATAGCCACGAGTAGTCTATTTAGGTGAATATAATAAAGCTTGGGGGGCATTCAACTAGAATCGAGTCATCATGCTGGGGGCATGTAAACCAATCCAAGCATAGTTTTTCATTTCAAGCTTGTGTAAACATGAAACCGAATCCAAGCATAGTTTTTCGTCTCAAGCTTGTGTAAACATGCAACTGAATCCAAGCATAGTTCCCTATGGTTCAAGCTTGTGTAAAAATGAACCCACCTCCTTTTTAACCCACGTGATTGCCATTCTATCAACCTCTTCCGCCAGATGAGCCTTGGTTTTTCTCCTTCCAAAGTCACTATCTGCTTGGACGATCATACACTTTCATTTGGTTGTTTTACACTTTTTAAGGAACATATGTAATATGTGGTCTTATTAGCTAGTCTGTTCACATAAATCAACATGTTTTGAGAAGTTCCAACATCATCGGAACCAATTGCTATCCTAGACACCAGTCATCCTCTAAGTGGAGTCCTCTTTAATCTCTTTTTACAATCTTGAAACATGAAAAGATTTTTGAGCGCTTGCCCTTTTCAGCTCGTAAACAGATTGGAAATGACATCTACTCAGTATAAGTTTAACCCTTTTCCGAATTGAGATATATTACTTACGAAAAAGGAATACACTGATCAAACATGGTCAATAGGTTCTCTCTTTTATTATTTTACACTTTTTCGGACTTGAGAGACAAATTTACGAAAAAGAACTTGTGGATTTTTATTTTTTTCCCTTTTCAAACTCTCTAAACATGATGCAGGAGCATCAAGACCCTCTTCATTTGTAAATATGGAATAAAAAGGGGGGGTGTGATAATTTTAAATATTTTGTTATTTTTAATAAAATAGGGAGTTTTTTTAGGCATAAAGCAGTGAATGTGGATCATTATGGGATAAGGAAAGCTTTTCTATTTTAGAATAGGGAAAAAGATGGGAAAAAGTCTCAAGATGCTTTTTACCATATGTATGCATTGCATGTAGACTCTTAGAGCTTTTAGTTGAGTGATTCTAGATCATGCTTAGTTTTATAAATTAGGAATCCTCAAAGACATTGAAGAGGAGAGAGTGTGAGAGAGTGTGGTTGAACAACCAAGGCTTGTAAGCCTTCGGCAATTGTAAGGCCATCATTGCCGCACATCCGGCAAAGACAAGTCTTAGGAGACTACAGTGCAGGCATAAAGGTCAATTGTTGAAAAGGGAACAAAATTGATTCATAGTTCACACAACAGACAACGTTTTAAATCTGGGTAAAGAACGAATTGGGTTTAAAAGTATACAACAGTGTTTCAGGTAAATAATGGGTTCTGGACCTGCGTTATAAGTTCACAGTGGTGAAGAATGAGACGGCGGAATGTTTGGTCAAGCGAATTCCAAAGGATGGCAGGGTGCTAAAGATGTATCAAAACAATATCGGGGTATTGTATGTGATACTCAGGCCTGGCTTTAATAGCTACATTTGATACCTGGGTAATTGCACAAATCAACCTCTGTGGATCGATTCTTGTGAAACCAAATATAAAGCTGCATTTAATTAATAGCTTCATTTAATTATATAATTGTGCGCATTATTAACCAATTATATCAAGTGAACAGAGATTGTGTGCATGGACGTTGTGCGCTCCTTCCAATTGTAATGAATTGTAATGAATTACATAAAGCTGTGTCTATTGTGGGCGCAAATCCTTCATCCATTAGGTCGCTGATAACACATATCTTCAAACAGAATCCTTCATCCATGCATGACATTCTCTATATACGGTTGCGTGGAGTTTGGAGTTCTTAATCCTCAAGTCAGTTGTACATCGGAGATATAAGGTTGAGTTTTTAAGAAACTGGTTTGAATTCTATGGGATGGGGCGAAGACCTTTAATTTACATGAAAGTTTTCATATGAGATTTAATGGGATTACTATCATTGTGAACCAATCAAGTTTCAATGGGAGAGATTTTAAGAGATCCTGGTTTGCAGGCCATCATTGGCTTGCATCAGGTGGTATCAGAGCCTGGCTCTGTTTTCATTGAAGAATGTTTGTTTTGTTTTTAATGAATGCAAGAAGGTTTTGTTGAAGAACTAAAGTTTATTTTTGATTGAAAGGAAGATCATATCTGATATGCAAACTACACAAGTGAAGAAGAATTGCAGAAGTGGAACGAAGACAAGATCATGCAAGATCTTAAGAGGTGAGATGATTTTTGATTGAAAATTTATGATTGAAGTTTATGGTTGCAGAGAAGGTGGCAGTGAACCTGGCATTCAGCTAAAGGCTGGATAGGGAGGACAATTGCAGTGTCCTGAAGAAGAAGAAGGTGAGTTGAAGAGATAGCCTAGAGAGAGCATAGGAGTGCTCAAGAGGTTCCAGAGGCAGTGAACCAGTACTTACCAAAAGACTGAGTGAGGATAGCTTGGTGAGGTAAGTTGCAGCAAGAGAGATTGTTGTTGCAGAGGCTAGTACAACTCATGGTGAATGAGAAACTCACGAGGAAGCAGTCTGCCAGAGGCAGAGAGAGTTTTTCTAGAGGAAGAAGAGGTTCATAGAAATGCCACAGAGATGAGATGACTGCAGAGGTTCGAGAAAGAAAGATTGCAGAAATAAAGGTACAGTTACAGGTACTAGAAGAATGGCTACAAGAGCGGGAAAAGCATAAAGGAAAATGCATTTTTCCACTGAAGGGAAAGAGAGTGATTTGGCGACAATTGCAGAGGAGGTTGAGACAAATTCTGATTGCCTTGCTGGAAAAGGGGCTTAGAGTTCTTGTGCCAGAGATGAAATTTGAAGATTCCACATGCAGATCTGATCAAAGGGAAGTTTTGAAGGAAGCAGTCAAGACTAAAAAGTCTTGTGATTTAAAGACTAATGAATTGTGCATGTTTGCAGGTACAGTACAGGGAAATGAACAAGCTTTGGAATCTGTTCAAGAAGAGTTGAATCTGAAGGATGTTCAGATCAATGATGAGAAAATGAAGATGAAAGAGTCTAATTAGAATGTTGGACCAGCTGATGATTGCTCAAGAGTTTTTGAAGGTATAAAAGGTTATGTGAAGTTTCCAAGATCTACTCCTAATGAAGTTGTTGAATTTTATAGAAAACTAGATCTCCAGAGAAGAGAGTTGGAGAAACAGAGGACTTATGCGCTGAAATATTTGCTGGAGACATCTGAACCAGAGGAAAAAGTTGCAGATGAAGTTGCAGGTGAAATTGCAGGTGATGAGCCAAAGCATGTTGCAGAGGGACATGAAGTTTGGGAGGTAGCAACATCTATGGCGACAACGGCAGCAACATCCATAGTGACAGCTGAGACAACATTTATAGCAGCAGAAGAGGCACTAATGCCTTATGATGTTTATTCTAACAATTGTTTTGTGAGTACAGGTCTAAATGAAGATGTTGGAAAAAATATGTTGGACAAAGAAATTGAACTGATGAGGCAGATGATGATGAAGGAATTCCGAAAGAGACCAGCAGCAGTGAAACAAAGGAGAAGCAACAAGAGGAAGACAACAGAAGATTGCAAGAGTGCAGCTAGTGGAACAAAGCAGCATAAGGTGTGGAGACCTGGAGAAGAACAACCGACAAAAGCAGCGGAAAATGGAAACTTGCAGCACAAGGTGTGGGATCCAGGCATACACAGATACCAACACATGATCAGGGGATCATGATTAATTTTAAGGTTGGGTGTATGATGCAGGAGCATCAAGACCCTCTTCATTTGTAAATATGGAATAAAAAGGGGGGGTGTGATAATTTTAAATATTTTGTTATTTTTAATAAAATAGGGAGTGTTTTTAGGCATAAAGCAGTGAATGTGGATCATTATGGGATAAGGAAAGCTTTTCTATTTTAGAACAGGGAAAGATGGGAAAAAGCCTCAAGATGCTTTTTACCATATGTATGCATTGCATGTAGACTCTTAGAGCTTTTAGTTGAGTGATTCTAGATCATGCTTAGTTTTATAAATTACGAATCCTCAAAGACATTGAAGAGGAGAGAGTGTGAGAGGGTGTGGTTGAACAACCAAGGCTTGTAAGCCTTCGGCAATTGTAAGGCCATCATTGTCGCACATCCGGCAAAGACAAGTCTTAGGAGACTACAGTGTAGGCGTAAAGGTCAATTGTTGAAAAGGGAACAAAATTGATTCATAGTTCACACAACAGACAACGTTTTAAATCTGGGTAAAGAACGAATTGGGTTTAAAAGTATACAACAGCGTTTCAGGTAAATAATGAGTTCTGGACCTGCGTTATAAGTTCACAGTGGTGAAGAATGAGACGGCAGAATGTTTGGTCAAGCGAATTCCAAAGGATGGCAAGGTGCTAAAGATGTATCAAAACAATATCGGGGTATTGTATGTGATACTCAGGCTTGGCTTTAATAGCTGCATTTGATACCTGGGTAATTGCACAAATCAACCTCTGTGGATCGATTCTTGTGAAACCAAATATAAAGTTGCATTTAATTAATAGCTGTATTTAATTATATAATTGTGCGTGTTATTAACCAATTATATCAAGTGAATAGAGACTGTGTGCGTGGACGTTGTGCGCTCCTTCCAATTGCAATGAATTATAATGAATTACATAAAGCTGTGTCTGTTGTGGGCGTAAATCCTTCATCCATTAGGTCGCCGATAACACATATCTTCAAACAGAATCCTTCATCCATGCATGACATTCTCTATATACGGTTGCGCGGAGTTTGGAGTTCTTAATCCTCAAGTCAGTTGTACATAGGAGATATAAGGTTGAGTTTTTAAGAAACTGGTTTGAATTCTATGGGATGGGGCGAAGACCTTTAATTTACATGAAAGTTTTCATATGAGATTTAATGGGCTTATTATCATTTTGAACCAATCAAGTTTCAACGGGAGAGATTTTAAAAGATCCTGGTTTGCAGGCCATCATTGGCTTGCATCAATTTACACATATGGTCATCCTATCATGGGTCTATATCTGTAGACTACTATCTGATTTATGTACATGTAATGAAAATTTTATACGTTGAGCATGGGTATGCCTTCCCTCAGCAATTCATGAAAACTTCAAAGATATCATGATATTATGTATTGTAATCAATGCAAGTCACCTTCTGCTTCAGATCCTCCTCAACAAATCATAAAGCACATCACTCGACATTATCATTTTCAAATTCATGCTTTAAGGGAAAATTGTTATAGGTTTATTTGGGCACATCACTCCCAATGATCAGATTAGTACAATTAGGGCTCACAAAACCCTAATTCAGTTGTTACATGCCCTAGACAAGTCATCAAATTGAATGCTTCCTTCCATGAAAGCTTCCTAGCATGAAACCCTGCTGAAATGCCTCCTTGGGACACTAGTGTAGCCTTGGTCAGGGGTAACTGCACTACAGAGCAGGTAGGCCCATTCAGGCCTGCACTGCAATGAACTTAGACCCATTTTGACCTGCGCTGGGTGAGACTGAGCAAAATTGGAATTGGATTATGGGAATATTCCTTGATTCTAGAGCATTCTAGAAGGATTCCCAACTCTTATCTCATCCTATGAGGTCGACTTTGGATATGATATGGATCAATTAACCCTCTATCCTCTCATCCCTTTCTCCATGGAAACTAACTCCAATTTTGGAAATCCATTCAATGCCCAATTTATGACATAACCACTTGCATTTCCCTATAAATTAACCACTCATCATAGTGATCAAGGGGGCTAGAATTTGAATATTGTAGAGAAATATTGTTGGTCTGAGATTTGATTTCATGTCAAGTAATGTTATGCTGCTAGATTGATGTGCTTTTGGTGTGATCAGGGTTTGGACTAAAGCTGGATGAGTGACACGGGATCGAACTACATTGGGTGTAACTCGTCCTTCTACATCAATAAATTTGTTTGTTCCTTTTCCCATATTCTTGTTTATATCTATGATGCATATATGTTTAAATCTTGTCAATTCCATTTTTTTTATAGTAGATAGATCGTATGCTTTGATCGTTGTCGTCTTTTGTTTCTGTTGACAAGTAAAAATTGAGTGATTCAGTTCAAGTGGGAGCGACGGGAGCAATTCAAAGGAGATCAAAGGAAGCGAAAGATCACAAGTAAGTTCCTTTATCTCATCTATATATTGTAGGAAAAGGTTAAACTACTTTCTTTCTATTCTTCTAAGTGTAACTACCAACTTAGGGAAGATGTATTTATCCGTAGGTACAAATTCCATATAACACCCATGAAGGATCTTACCTCAACTAAATTCTTAGATGTATGCCATTTCTTAATAGCTTTAATATTCTTTGGATCTACTATATTCTTTCTGATAGATAATGTGTCCAGAGTAATAAGTTCTCCTTTGATAAAAGGAACATTTGCTATACTTTTTATATAGTCAATGCACTATTAGTACTTGCAGTACTAACCTTAAGTGCTAACTAATTTGATTAAATAAGAATGTATATAGGAATAAATGACAGTTTTATCTAAATAATTTCTCATTATTCCATTCATTAACCACATGAAGGAATCTGGTGCATTTTTCGATCGAAATGGCACCACTATAAATTCATGGTGTCCATATCTAGTTTTGAAAGTTATCTTATTGATGTCTTCATCCTTTATACTTATCTAATTGTAGTCTAACCTTAGATATATCTAAAAATACCTTTTATTCTTGTCACTAATCAAATAGCTCATTAACTATTGGTAGAGGATATTTATTTCTCACATTTACCTTGTTCAACTATTTAAAATCAATGAATAGTTTCAAAGTCTCATCTTCCTTCATTAAAAATAGTCCTAGTGATCACCAATAGAGACACT
This sequence comes from Pinus taeda, assembly GCA_000404065.3. Lineage (NCBI taxonomy): Eukaryota > Viridiplantae > Streptophyta > Pinopsida > Pinales > Pinaceae > Pinus > Pinus taeda. The sequence continues at coordinate 16,393 of APFE030691523.1, read as the reverse complement.
TAGCTATATATGCCCCTTCTTTAACAATTCTTTCAAATGCGTTTTGTACTCCTTGAATTTGGTTGTAATAATTATGTATGGAGGCTTATAAAATGAAAGTTTTGCTTAACATTCCATATAGTTTATGCTCTATTATCACTTGTAGTACTAACCTTAAGTTCTCTTCATGCTTCTCGTCCAACTTTGATTAAATAATAATTCAATCTAGGAATAAACGAAAAAATTATCTAAATAATTTCTAATTATTCGAATCATTAACCATAAGAAGGTAAATAGTGCATTTGATAATCCAAATGTTTCCACTACAAATTCATGGTGTCCATACCTAGTTCTAAAAGTTATCTTATTAATGTCTTCATCATTTTTCTTTATCTAATAGTAGTCTAACCTTAGATATATCTTTGAAGATACCTTTTATCCTCTTCACTAATCAAATAGTTCATCAATTATTGGAAAATGATATTTGTTTCACATTGAGCTTGTTCAACAATTTAAAATCAATGCATAGTTTCAACGTCTCATATTTCCTCACTACAAACATTCCCAGTGATCTCCAATGGGAGACACATAGGTGTAGATACCACTTCTTTAGCAATTCTTTTAATCACAATTCAGTTGCACTAATTATGTATGGAGGCTTATATTGTAGAGAAACTCCAAGTATAAAATTAATAGAATAATCAATCTATTTTTTGTGGTAAATATAGAATCTCCCCAAATACAATTTCACAAGCTTTTAGCATTATAAAGTCAATATTTGGGCTTATAGATTTTAATTTATCTTCCACATGAATTACATACAATTGGAATCCTTTCCTATAAAATTTATTCATTTGTAAAGATTAAATTTCTCTTATAGAAATGGATCTACAAATTCCTTTCACTATTCTCAACTTTCCTTCTTGATTGGTAACCTTACCTTTAACCTCAATCATGTGTGACTAATGGTCTTATTGTCACTTTTCTAGGATGTCATATATTCTTCGGATATTCTTACATATATACTCCACTATAGTTTCCTCTTATATGTTGTGCATGCTCCTAATTCTACATTTCCTTTTGAAAGAAATATTTGTACACAATTTTTCCTTCAATTCCCAACATTTTATTAGTTTCCTTTCCTATGTTCCCAAGAAATTTTCCATCATAGACCCATTTTGAGCTACATAGATCAACTAATATGTATTAGGATCATTCCTGAAGAGAGGAGGATGGAATCTCTTCCTCCTCTAATCTTTCTTTTCCTTTTTCTTATCTCTCTAAAGAATTCGAAATTGTTACTTTCCTTTTCTCTAGTCATACAATCATTTTCCCTTCTTGATTATCTCTTCAACAATCGTAGGTTCATTGACTTTAGTTTGATATTTTTAGAGTGAAGGAAACCCACTTAAGAATATTCGTACCTTCTCAATATTCATACTCTTTCATGGCCATATTTCTCAACTTGAGCTCGAAAAATGTTTACATGTTATTGTCATAGTAATGCTTAAAAAGATATTGATACTAGAAATGCTTATTGAGTTGTTGCTACGAAATTATCATCTCATTTGCTTAACATGCACTCGTTGGCACTATTAAATATAATATTTCCCTATAAATTGTGTATAACAATTGTGGCTTCTAGATTCGATGAGTAGTTATGCAACATAGATTATTTCCTTATTCCTAGAAACCAAGATTCGTCCCTTGTCGTCCTATGGATTTCACTGCTCGTTGGGTCACCCTCAGGACCAGTAACGATGGCATCACCTGGCACCGAAGCTGTAGAACCGACGAGGGTAGAATCGGTGGGAAATGGTTTTGGCGCACACCCCATTCCCGCATGGGATCTCACATGCCCAGGGCGGAATCTATAACATTCGAATATAGGAAAATGCATCCTTCAATGTTTACGAAGACCTAATCCTCCTGTTAATCCCAATTCTGTTCGTGCCATTATAGCAGGTCGAGATCTAGAGCCAGGACCCTCGCCTCACCTAGATCCACATAATGCGTAAAGAGCGGAGGTAGTAGCAGTAGTATCACCGGTTAACCAAATCGATCTACCAGCACCACTAGCAGCAAAGGACCCATCATCAGTTGAAGCCATTGCATTTTACCCTGTAGCACAGGAAGCAAGAGCGGAGGAAGAGGTAGTAGTTTCATCCGTTGACCCATGACCCATTTAAGTTTACCCCAGCCTGGCATTTCTGCCCTTCTCCAACATGTGTTCACTAATTGGTAATATTCTTCGGCAAGATATATGGAAATGCTGGGGCTGAGGAGAAGTGGACTCAGCTCTTTAGTACCAAAGAGAATCCATCCTGTGCCAGTCATTGGTTCTCCGGTGCTAGCACAACCCTACTATTCTAATAACGGTTTGCTAGTAGCATTCATTTTACTTATTGGGTTCCCCTCTCAAATAAGTAACTAAAAGGCATGGGTCGAGTCACTAACGTACCTCACCCTGCTGGGGGAATCCTCCCTTAGATTGAGAGCCTAAAGGTGCGAGCCGCCAGAGAGAAATGGAAGGGCAAGGCATCCTCTCCTTAATAGTCGAGCCCTCCGGTCCTCTCCTTATCAGTCGAGCCTGCTTAAGCATCCTAGAGTTTAGGTGGCTTTGTCGAAACTTGATTGAAATGACATATATAATGAATGTCACTACTCTGGTTTCGAAGTCACAATGAATGACGTAATACGTATATTAAGGAATGACTTGGAATCACTGGTCGAAATGACATATATAAGAGTAGGCATCTCCCTCCTTGCACTAGGAAGCGCAAACCCCTCGATAAATTGGTTCCACGATGAATTGGTTCCAAGACATGCATGGATGAGCCCTCAGCATGTAGAGATGAATCATCGATTGAACCGGCAGTCGTTTAGCATTATTTGCATCAGTAGACGGCTAATATCGGATGGATGAGCAATAGCGTGTGGTTGGAGCAATTGGCAAGTAAGCAATTGGTGAGCAACAGCCTGTGGGTCAACCGGTAATGCGGATGAATCAGGGGGTTTGGACTGGATGGATAGCATCATCTGCATGGGTAGTTGGTTTATATCTTGACACCTTAAAGCACATCCTTTTGCAAGACCTACTAGCCGATCTGATACCACCTCACTGTCATTCGGTAACAATCTATCCTGCTTCCATCTTATGGATTTCTCTATGATTCTTTAGATGTGTATGGATTCCTCTTTAAAAGTTCCATTGAGTAATAATTCTTTGTATTCCTTGTAGCACTTCTTATATGCGATGATCTTCCATGGGTTTCTCTTCTCAAATGGACTCTATCTCCTTCCTCATACCTTGAAGTTGACCCATTATTCATTTAGTTTTGCGAATGGTTTAAGCTATATAATAGTTGAGTGTTTATTGAATTTTTCTTCTCTTGATATTTCAACATCCTCTCATTATCAAATCTACATCTTCATTTTCAAGCTCCTTATAGTTTATACCAACTCTATTGACTCCATTCTCTCTCTATAATTTTTAGAATCTATCTATTTTAAGATGGTATTCATGCCTCTAACTTCTTCATATATGTTAGGTGTTTTCCCATATTCCATGTCTCCTCTTAAAAAAAATTCTTCAATTTTGTTCTTTGTTTATCCTTGTTGTAGCTTTGACTCTATAAGAAGTGTACATACCAATAAAATGTAAAATGCATCTCAATTCTAGGTCTATAACATTTTCTTCATCTTCTCATATTTTGAGGAATTCTAAATCACTTCTCTAAGATTTAAACCATCAAAATCGTTTCCTTTTGCATAGGCCTTCAAGACCACAACCATGCCCAATTTGGGCTTCTAAATTGGGATTTATGGCTCTATACAGTCCATTCTCATCATGGACATTTTTCTAAAAAATTAGCCGACAAACTTCATTTTCTTGAGAACTTCAAAAATATAACTTTGAAATTAAATAATTTCATTGTTTATGATTTCATAAGCTATTAAAATACTGTAAAAACCTTCCAAATTGGTAATTATAAAACTCAATTATGCATTTGTCAGCTTTAGAGACTATTTTCCCTAACTATTCAAAGAGAATTTTCATCAAACACTTGTCACACAAACTGAAACCTCTTCATATATACCTAACTTCTAGCCTATACAATCCCAATGTTGTGACTAGTAGCTTTGATACCATTTTGTAATGTACCCAATATCCTCTATGCATTTTGAGGATACGAGGTACTTCATTTAACCGCCCAAATTCATACCAATTTACTAAGTTATCAAACTCGTTGTTTGATGAAAATTAAGCAACCATGGAAATACATATATATGCAACATAGATGCAACCATTCAATTATTCATGAAACCATAAATAATATATATCAGCTAACATTGGCAAACGAAATAATAAATTGAAAATTAATTCAACTATGACATAAACCATAACATTTAAGTATATTAATTCATCACAATTCACATATAAATTTATAAACATTTATCTATCTAGAATTGTTGAACTAGTGATGAAGGTTCCACCCAACTGAGGGCTCTCTCCTATGTTATTTCTCTCTACAACAAAGGCCACCCTCGAGCTAAGGCTATCAATCCAAAAAGACAAAAAATTGATATGGAAGGTTGTAATTTATCTTTTAACAACCCATTTCCCAAGTTAACTATTGTTAATTACATATATTACAATCCCAAATTCACAACCTTCTTCTCTATTAGTCTACACAACCCAAGAAATGGGATGCCCTTATTTTATTAGTAGTTCCTAAGCCTATGCCACTAACCCACTTTCCTCTAAGGCTCCAACATGGGTCGGTCATTGGGATTCTAGGGAATTTCCATTTCTAATGAATTTCCTCAATGGCAATAATTATCATTTCACACAACCACTATTCTCACTTAATTCTTAGTTGTAGATTTTCATAATTCACTTACATCATTCTCATGACAATTTTTACTCAAGGATAATTCCTCTAATTTCCTTAAATAAAGGATAGTTCACAAGGTAATTCAAGCTTCTAATAGTTAAACCCTCTAATAATTTATATGATACTTGACATTTGAAACCTACATTTCACAACTTTAGCTAGAACAATGGCGTTTTTTTTTTGCATGGTAAAATGTAAAACTTTCAGTTGCATGGCATGAAGGATCAATGTAACCTTAGAAATACATGTGTAATGTGTTTATGTGATAAACCCTCAGGTTCAATTAAATGTCAATTAGCTATTAATCAAGGGAAATAATTAAGGTTACAAAAACTTTAGGTTAAATCACTTATTATGGCATTTCCTTAGCCTTAAGCTTCCTTATTTTCCCCTTCTTGTAGAGTCATATCCCTTATGCCTTTTATCCTCTTCTAAAACCAATGGTTTATTTTATTATCATTCGATATTTGTTTATAAATTAAATAGATTGGTTTTTGTTATTCATCATGTACACACACAATATTGGAGTGATGATCAAGACTAGGGTAGTACAAGCACCCAAATTTCCACCAAGGAATTCTAAAGCTTCTAAGTAGACCTTACACTAATGCATACATATTTAGAATGTTCTCCATTCTCAAATGAGAATCTTGAGCTTTATATAAAAATACAAATAATTTTATCCAGAGTTGAACAACGCATATTATGCTCTAAGAACCAACTAGGAGTAATGCCTTTTCAAACACTCAACATGCGTTGGGGACCTTAATTTATAGAGAAGTGTTTTGATATTCCCAACACTTAGTTGCCAACTAAACCTGCATTATTCCGCATCACATCCATTATACCCTTACATAATTATCTCCTAATTTGATGAGGGAGGCATTAAGGTATGAGCGTTGGTGCTAAAACTCCATGTGGTTAATGATCCTGAAGATGAATATTTATACTAGGTAAATCTACCCAAAATGATCACTTCTTGTTATCTTAACCAATCTAACCCTAAGAGTATCAAGAAAATTGAACCTATATCGAGAAAATTAAACCCATAATCTCTCAATAGTAGGGGAGCTTTACTAACAGAGACTTGACCAACCAAACTAACCCTCGAGGCTTAACTCTTGAACATAAATAAGTATTCATCATTATTTAATTTTTAATCACAAAGTAATTAAATAAAAACTTCTTTCCCTATTTATAAAACCAATTTATAATTAAAGTAATTTTTTATAATAATTATTAAAGGATAATAATTAACTTTTTAATTTTTAATTCCTATTAAAAGTAAATTTCAATTTATTTAGATTTTTTTTTTAATTTAAAGCTTTGCTTATATTTTTTAATTGAAAATTTATTTATACTTTTTTAAAAATTTCAACATAAGTATGTTTAAATTATGTTTTAATTTAACTTTACCTAATGTTATGTGACAACATCTTCCTCATACCTCATATTTCTTTATAGAACACATTTGGTTGTAATAAAAGTGTGTCAAAGCAAGAACCCTAACCTTTATCACGATGAATGTTGAAAAGGAATCTTGACAAAATCATAACTTTCCAAGGGCTAATTAACTTTTGGCAAAGTAATCTAATGGGATGATTGAGTGGTTGGTACAATTGGATGTTCTCCCCTCCTCTTGGTTTCAAAACTCATGGGGGTACATATTTGACCCCTTATGATAAGGCTCAAGGAGTATGTTCCCCTACCCTTGTGGAGTCTCCTAAACTACTCCAACTAGTTAACCTAAAAAAAGAAAAATATGATTCATAAATGTTAATATCAATATTTTTTAAAATGACTTTAAATTCCTTTAAATTTGATTAAAAAAACTACAATAATATTTTTTCAAATTTCCATTATAATATTAACATCTAAAAAACAATGATACCCCATCCTTAATATCCATCCCAATCCCTTGTAGGGGAGGGACGCCATTACCTTTGCATCCTCCCATCTACATTGGTTGTTGACGTGGAGATTCCCTTTTCTACCTTACGACATATGTTGACTGGGATGTGTCCCCTATTGCAGTGGGTAGGTGCCTTAAATAAATTTTTCTTCCCACCGTTTAGGGTTTCTATCAAGAGAGTTTTGTGGCATGTCTTCACTGCCATGTGTTATTTTGTTTGGGTCTGGTGTGTGGGAAATGTGCTTCGTTGACGATGGCTCCTCTCGGCTCTAGTATTGTTTCACCTTGTTCGCCATTCTGGCACTGCTCACAGGGAAATGTTGTTTGTAGTGGTTTGTTTCTCGTTTAGGGTTTAGGGTGTGGTTTCTTTACCGTGATAAGTAATGTTGTTTGCAGTGGTTCATTACTCATTTAGGGTTTAGGGTGTGGTTGCTTTACCTATTTCGAGGGGGGTTTAACACTGGCGTTGTTGTTGTTCATTCTGCACTGTCAAGGGTTTATAAATACCTTTGTTGTTGTTTCATCCTCGCAGCCTGTTTTTTGCGAAGGTGCTAGTGGGAGATTCTATGAAGTTCGGCAGTCGACATGCAGGTTTTGAGGTCCATGAAGGTAAGTCTGGAAATTCATGGGTTTTTTTTTGCGAATTTGTTGTAATTTTTTTTTAGGTTTTTGCCCAAATGTTATTTTTTCTTCTATGTTTGCAAGTTTGTGTTGTAGGTAATTTGTATGGCTATCACAAAAGAGATATGACGAAGTTTGGGGCAATGCTTGGACATGGTGGTGGCTTCTGCGGCTCTCCGGTAGGATTCTAAATCCTACTTGCCACTGTGTTTTTCAACACTTGGGATTTTAGCTCTTGTTGTACTGTTGCGTTTTTCAACACTTGAATTTGTTGTTCGAAATTTAGCTCTTGTTGAATGGTTTATGGTAGCAGTTTTATGGTTATTCATTCATGGGTTTAGCTCAATTTGTTGTTGGGAATTTAGCCCTTGTCACATGGCTTATGGTAGAAAGTTTATGGTTATTCATTCATGGGTTTAGCTCAATTTCTTGTTGCGAATTTAGTGCTTGTTGCATGATTTATGGTTATTCATTCATTGGTTTAGCTCTTTTTGATACGGTGACTATCTTTATATGTAGTGTTGCTTGTAGGGTTGAAAATGTGTTTTTGCTTTCCTTTGCTGCTTGCCTCTACTTATGAGAAGCATTTCCTACACTTTCTTCCTCTGTTATGATTTCTACTTGCTTGTAGTGTTGCTTGTCGCTTGCCTCTGCTCCTACGAAGAATTTCCTGCACTTTCTTCCTCTGTTACGATTTCTTATTGCTTGTAGTGTTGCTTGTTGTGTCTTGTTTTATAGAAGGACGTAAAAAAGCTTTGTGATGCCAAGAGAATTATCATTGTCAGATACATGGTTTAAGTCACAAACTTGGTGCATGTCAGAAAAAAGAATGGGGTTTATGTCCCTACGTTGATATCAAAAACTCAAATAGAGCCTCCCTCAAAGAGAATTCTTGCACTTTCTTCCTTGGTTACGATTTCTACTTGACTCTGCTTCTGAGAAGCATTTCCTGCTCTTTATTATTGAATATAAATGTAATATTGTTCATAAAATAAGCTCAAGGGGTTATCTCATTCAGTTATTGCGAATGTTGTTGCCTATTTGGCTAGTCTGTATCCATAGGTGTTTTGTTTGAGTCTCCTTGGGTTATGTATACCAGTTTACATTGATGGGAAATGCCATCAACAAATGTGTTGAATCATCCTTTTGATTTTTCCAATAGTTTTTTCATAGAAGAAATAATTTTCATAAAATGTTATCCAGCCAACAATTTTGTTAGCAATACTTTTATTCCTTTTTCTTTAAGACATTTGTAGCACCTTAAAAACATTTTCCTTTTCTTTTGTGAGGCTGGATATTATTATATCTTTTTATTGTTTGTTTTTCTATAAAAAAATGTAATTTTTATGTATGCTAATTTCTAAAGGAAAAAAAACCATTACCTTAACTACAAAATGATCGAGAACTTTGTTGCAGAAACAATTCCAAATGATAATGAAGCATTTCCTGCACTTTATTCCTCTGTTACGAAAAACTTTTTGGGTTGTCTATCCCTTGTCGAGTTCTTTTGCTTATGGTCATTTTGGAGGAAAATTTACTATGTTTAGCTCCTGTAAAAACTTGAACATGTATTTATAAGGCAAGGGCTTAGTTATCAGCTAACAAGCTATCTTTATATTCCCACCAGCCAGTTGCATCTTGACTTTACACATCAACTTACAAATATTCCTTGTATATGTCTTGACAACACATGGTAAAGGAGAGTTCGAAGGTGGCCTGCCTATAGTGGATTCTCTATCACCTCTATGAGACAATATTGCTCATTTCCTTTTTAGACATAATTTTGGTTTTGTCCTCCATCTTCCTCCATCTTCATGAAATCTACAAATGAGTATCCATCATCTATAAAGCTGAAGTCTCTCACAAATTTTAATAGTGTTCCTCTCTTATTATGAGGTTCTCCACTTTAGGTTTTGAGAGATATTCTCCTCCTTCAACATGGAAACTTCCATAAGTCACCATTACTCTTTTTAATGCCATGGCTAACTTTATATGTTGCTTGTATGGTTAAAAACTTGTTTCTACTTGCCTTTCCTTCTGAGAAGAAATTCCCTCACTTTATTCCTCTTTTAGGAAAACCTTTTGGGATTGTCTATCCCATGTGGAATACTTTTTCTTATGGTCATTTTGGAGGAAAATTTGATCATTCTCTTGACTTAAAAACACTGCATATACAAAACCAATTTTACCACAAAAAATCAGTTTTTTCCCTTCAGATGCAATGGGCATCTCTTCTTCTACCTTTAGTTCTCTCAGCAACCTTTATTCTTTATCACCTTTATGAAACAATATTGCCTCATTTCCTTTTTAAACATATTTTTGGTTTTGTCCTCCATCTTCCTCCATCTTCATGAAATCTACAAATGATGATCCACATTTATTCACTCATTTGTCATTTAATTATTCTCTTGGCTTGTAGATGCTTTATTTGGCTTGTCGATGCTTGTTGATGCTTCACTAGACATGCACTTTGTTTGTCTTCTAAGTTAACTTACAGTATGAGGTTTCATATGTGGTGTGAGGTTAGGTACTTTTATTGTTCACTATTTTATGCAAATTTCATATTAAAAGAAGTGGCTTATTCAAGATTTCATTATTCACTCCTTTGTCATTTAATTAACAACTCATTTGGTGCTTGTTGATGCTTTATCATTTAATTAACAACACATTTGATGCTTGTTGATTTCATTATTCACTTGTTTGTCATTTAATTATTCTCTTGGCAGGTTGATGTTTTATTTTTCTTGTTGATGCTTCACTGCACATGCACTCTCTTTATCTTCTAAGTTAACTTGCAGTAAACGACGTTTCGTATGGGCTATGAGGTTAGGTACTTTTATTGTTCATTGTTTTATGGAATTTTCATATTGAAACAAATGTCATGTTCAAGATTTCATTATTCACTCGTTTGTCATTTAATTAACAACTCAGTTCATCCTTGTTGATGCTTTATCATTTAATTAACAAAAATGTTGATGCTTATTGATATCATTATTCTTTTTTTTTTGTGCTGAAGCAAGAGTCGTACCTTCTATTTCATTAAATCTAAAAACAACTTACATAGAGTACAATAGTCCCCAAGGATCTGTGGGCCAAAGAAAAACCATCCACATACAGCCTTAGGCCCCGAGCTAAAGGCTTAAGCAATGAGTCTCGGTCCCTTAAACAATCAAAAAAAAAAAAAATTAGAGTCGGACCCAATGAGGAATTAGGTACCCAACTAAAAGGGTTTCGGTTCCGAGTGGGGGATAACCCTCAAACATAAAGAGCACGTGAAAGCCATCGATTTCCATCAAGATGCGAAACCTACTCGGAAGATATTCTTCCCCAGATCAACACCATTTTCCTTAATCATCGATCCTCCATGCCAGATCCAACGACAGAGGATAATATCACTATACCTAGTAGCCTGATGATTAACCACGCGATAGCCATCCTGGACTCACCAACCTGCATGCTTGCTCCTAACTGTAGATCCTCCACGCCAGATCCAACGGTGGAGGATAATATTGCTATACCTAATAGCCTAGAAATTAACCATGTGATAGTTGTCCTAGACCCACCAACATGCTCGTTTGTTCCTGACCGTAGATCCGTCTTGCAAGATCCGAGGGCCAAGGAGCATATCGCACGAGCCTAACTTACCAAAAATTACCACACAATGAGGGTGGTATTCCTTCCCCGTACTATGCCACGTGGAGAAAGGTGAATGGAATCGCTCCCAATTCCACAAAACTGCTTCCTGCGTGAAGGGCATGCAGTGAACGATATACCACCTTGCGAGTGGTATTGCAACTACAGAAAGAAACACGGGGGGTTTAAGGTTGCCGGGAAAGCCGGACTTGCGGCCCCACTCATCATCCCATCATCGCAGACCCATGAACCAGTGCACGATGAAAATCCATCTTTTCGGCTGACCATCCTTAGATCTGAGCCTGCCCAGCAACTTCGAACTGAAACTTTTGTGTTCATACTGTCGAGGGTTGGGGAGGCCGATAGTAACCTATATCCCTAGAATGTTCTTACTACGGAAAAAAGTCTGCATAAAGAATCCAAATCAGCTAGACCCCGCCTCTATGTCTTTGTTTCGAAACACCATTATGCCCTCATCCGCTTGGTCATGACATTGCACCTTTAAACTATTCATAGGTATCTCAGGCCAGCTCAGTGCAACCTTGCTTTTGGTATAGAGCACTCCTTGGTTGGCCAAGATGTCTGCCAATTTATTTGATGTCCTTCGCACATGGTTAAAACTCATGGTACGTAAGCCTCAGAGATGAAGTTGAATCTTGTGAAAGACTTGGAGTAGCCTCCATTGCTTTGAGACATTTTTTGGCTCTGTTCCACAACTGATTCTTTGGACCAAATTTATGATTAACTCTGAATCAGCTTCGACAATAACATTCTAGAGATTTTCCTGCTTCAAGAATTCTAAACATTATTCAAGAGCCATTAATTCTGCCACATTGTTAGTGGCTCTTCCCAAATGGCAATGGAAAATGAAAAGGAGGTTGTCATATTCATCCCTTAATACCCCTCCAAAGCCAGCAATACCCGAGTTATCTTTGGAAGCCCCATCAATGTTGTATTTCAAAAAACCTTGAGGAGGAGGATGTCAATAATCCTGCTTAGTATCAAGTTTCAAACCCTTCCCATCCAGGCCCTAAGGAATAAGCCCCTGCATACCCAACTTAAAAAGAATATGTGTTTCAGCTTCAAATAGTGGATTCTTAGGGTAAGTTTGCACTATGGAACTTACCGTCTCCTTAAGTTGTCTTAAGATCTGATCAAAAAGGCGTTGGGAGGAACATTTTACATTCTTAAAGATTCTGTTGTTCCTTTCTTTACAGACAATCCAAATAATGAAGCTTGGTGTTAAAGCCCAGGCTGAGCCTAGAAGTTCAAAATCAGAGAAGTTGCATCTCCAATTGTTTAGGGTATTGATGATGCTTCCTTTGTCCCTGTCTGTTTACTGGAAGATAGTGGCAAAAGTATCCCACAACCAAGAGCTGAAAATGCAGTTATTGAGAAGGTGCTCCATTGTTTCCTCTTGGGCTTCATAGAGCTGGCATCTGGAAGGGCCCAGAACACCCCTCTTTCGAATGCTATCCCTAGTCAGAATTTTCCTATGATGAACCAACCACATAAATAGTTTAATCTTCATCCATCCTTGATGTCTCCATATATTCTACCAAACCCTTTCTGGTTCATTGGAATCCAGCTCAAGGAGAATATGTTTTGCTTCCTTAAGATTGAAGGTTCCTGCATTATTGTTGCCCCATCTAAGTTGATCATGCCCCCCTGTCACTAATATTTTCCTTTGTTCCAACATTGTTAGGAGTGCTTCTGCTTTGGCTTTCAGTGGGTTGTCTTCCTTGTTAACCAAATTCTTCCAGGTTCTCCATTTTCCTTCGCTATTGGTTTGATCCCAAAAATATTTTACCTTAAATAACCTTTGGGTATCTGTATCTTTCTTAAGATCTAGCAGGTCCTCTCTTAACAGTGTAGGTTCTTGTTGCCATTTATCCTCCCAAAACAAAGTAAGATCACTATCTCTGATTTCCCATAAGCTATTTTTTTGTACTAATCCTCCACTCCCCCCAGGCCTTATTCCAGATGTGTGAGCCCTTTATGATGCTAAACATCCTTATGAGATCATTATCTTGCCAAGTGCTAGAATATTTTTCTTTCCAGATGCTAGTCCACTGCGCCTTTGGGTCTTTTACCAAGCGCCACCATAATTTTGCCCCTAAAACTTGATTTAGTGCTTCCGGATCATCCAGTCCAAGACCCCCAAATTTTTTAGGTTTGCAAATCTTCTTCCAGGATACCAATGCCCATTTCTTTCTTTTCTCCCCCTTCCCCCAAAGAAAGTCTCTTTGAATGGTTCTAAAATGTTGCAAAACGCCTTTTGGAGATGGAAGGGTAGATAGCCTGAAAACTAGGATTGATTGGAGAGTAGCTTTTGTGAGCACCAACCGACCAGCCAAGTTTAAATATCTAAAGGTCCATTTCCTGATTTTATCCTGCATATTATTAATCACCGGCTCCCAAATTCCCTTGTGCAAAGGTTTATCAGTAAGAGGAACTCCCAAATATTTGGAGGGAAGAACATCCCTTTGAAAGCCTAGAATCCTGGAGATATTTTTTTGAATAGCAATATTGGTATTAAAGAAAAAAATCTTAGATTTGGAGGATTAACTTATATGCCTGTAGCCATGGAAAAGTCAGATAGGAGATGTTTATATGCTAGAGCTTCTTTGACCATGGGGATTCCCTGCAACATAGTATCATCAACAAATTGTTGATGGGTCAAATCCTGGTCATTCTCTGAAAGTTGGAGGCCTTTGATATTACCAACTTCTTTCGCATGCTTGATAGACTAACCCAGTCCTTCCATCATGAGGATGAAGAGAAAGGGAGAGAGCGGATCACCCTGCCTGAGGCCTCTGGGAGGAGTAAAAGTCCTAGAACGAGAACCATTAACCAGAATTCAAAAGCTGGAAGAAGTTACTAGGGCCATTACCCATCTAAACCAGTTACGATCAAACCCAAAAGCAATAAGGACCCTTCCTATATAGGTCCAATTCAACTTATCATAAGCTTTGGCTAGGTCCAATTGCATAATCATACCAACCTTCCTATTGCTTATCAAAGAGTGCACCACCTCATGCACTTGAATGATGTTATTAAGAATTTGTCTACCCTCCACATAACCATATTGCTCCATAGAAACTAGAGTAGGAAGAAGTGGTTTGAGTCTGTTAGCAACAACCTTGGATATTATCTTATATACCACATTGCACAAGGCTATGGTTCTAAACCTGTTTGGAGTTTGAGCGTTGTCCTATTTTGGGATTAGGGAGATGAAGGAAATGTTAAGCACCTTCAAAATAGTTCTATTCAACCTGGAATCTTCCACTACGTTCAAGATGTCTTGTTTAACAATATTCCAACAAGATTTAAAGAAATCCACATTGAAACCATTAGGGCCTGGTGCTTTACCATTCTACATTTATTTGATAACCTCACTAACCTCCTCGTCTGTCACTAGCCTATTGAGATTGAAATTATCCTCTCTAGTAACTAGTATAGGAATATGTCCTGTTAAATCCCTGATAAAATTCTCTCTGTCGGAAATGGTTTCCTATGTTATTCCATGAATGTGCTAAATTAACACATCTTCTATATCCTCATGGGAAATATGAAGATGGCCTCCCTCGTCCTTGATCAAAGAGATCCTGTTATGAGATCTGTTTGCTATGGTATTATTGATTTCATTATTCATTCATTTGTCATTTAATTATTCTCTTGGAAAGTTTATGTTTTATTTGGCTTGTTGATGCTTCACAACACATGCACTTTGTTTATCTTCTAAGTTAACTTACAGTAAACTAGGTTTCATATGAGATGTGAGGTTAGATACTTTTACTGTTCACTATTTTATGGATTTTTCATATTGAAACAAGTGACTTGTTCAAGCTTTCATTATTCAGTAATTTTTCATAATATTTACAACTTAGTTATAAATGCGTTGTAAATCATTTGGTGTGTAGAGGCGTAACAAAAAATCCCATTTGCATTCTTAGGTAAGATTTCTACATTATAATAGAGTATAGATGTTCCTTGTAAAATGGATTTTGGTTACACTGTCGCAAACACTATGAAATAAGTCAATCTAGGTTGTAAGCCAAAATATTTATGTGACAAGAAAAAGAGACAATCCATCCAAAATCCACATCATAATGTGGTTACAACCAAAAACATATGACACCCCTATTCTTTATGGCCTTAAGAATCTTTAGTGCCAAAACTCCCTGAGTTACTCGCTTAATCCAAGTAGGTTGGCCTACCTAAAACGGGTTGATTAGGAAACACTTGATTGTTGCCATATGATTTAGTCAAATTTTGACCTTCCAACCATGGAGGAATTGAGTACCCATACCTCACATTTCCACTACTAACCCCTGCATTAAGTGGAGGTGTGTGATGAGCATATATAGAATTGACACCTCCTTTGGTAGGAATAAGGAAAGTGGGTAAACCCCCATTTTAATAGTGAGGCACTTGAATTTTTGTGAGGTCTTGGAATAATGGTGTATTATTTGAAATATTGTTCAATGTGTTTGACATAATCCTGGTTTCATCAGTTGTGCTTACATCATTGTCAACCATATCGGTCATCCCTTGTTCCTAACCATATTGGTCATCCCTTGTTCATTTTCAAGCATTTTTTTAGCCTTTCTTGATTCCTTTTCCTAGCTTTCCATTTGTTTTTCTTGGTCCTTCTTTTTCCTTTCTTTATCTCTTTCAATCCTTTCATCTTCTATATGTTGTGTTGCAATAATCCTTGTTTCCTTCTTCTCCTTGGCTAGATCCTTCTTTTTCTGTTTTAATTCCTGAATTTAAAATTTCTTTTTTTTAGACTCAATTAATAGGCTTATATAGTATTTTGAGGTGAGTAAATGTGAACTTTGGTTCAAACAAAGACTACTCGGTGTTCCTTTCTTTTTTTTTCATTGACACTCTCTCTACTGGTAGCTTTAGGAAATGACCAAGTAACCTCTCCATCCCTCCCACCTGCATGTCATTTCTTGGTACTTCCATTTCAGTATCTGAGACAACTGATTGAACTCTATTGGTATCTTCATCTGATGCCTCATTATGTGCTTCGTCTTCTTCCATTGATTTACTGTCCACAAAAAATGAACAATTTCAATGTACAGTTCTGTTGGTTGTGAAGGCATGTTCATGCTTTGTTCATTGGTTCTTGTTATGCTTCTTAACCTGCAAAGCAATACCGAACAGAGAATATGCGAGAAAAATACCCAAAACACAGAATATGCGAATAAAAATATACCCAAAACACAGAATAGCAATGATTTTATTACTCAGAGAGAAATGTTCACAGGCCTCTTCGAGGGGGCAACCTCCAATAGAGCAGAGCTCGATTACAAAACAAGACACGATACTCATCGCAGGG
>APFE030691522.1:0-26290 GCA_000404065.3 Pinus taeda | reverse complement strand
TCTTCCTCTTCCTCTTCCTCTTGCTTCTCCTTCACCTTCTACCTGTTCCATTGATTCTGACTCAAAAGAAACCTGCTCTGATACCACTTATGGTGGCTCCCGCCGTTCCTTGCTCCCTCTCGGATATGACCGTGTCCTGGACGCAATTTAATGTTATATTAAAAACGAAGTACGATGCCTCGGTTGTGGGTTTAGGGTTTATCCCGGATGTCCCTGTCATCGACTTACACCTGCCGGTTGCTCAGTATTTTGTTCACACTTATCCGCGCTTACCTGCTCATTCTTACCCCACCGCTGCTTGGAGAGCTCAGTCTGCAACTTTCTGGTGAAATTTTGAGTTTCTTGTTCTGGTCTAACGGTGGTGGCTTACCTGTATATTCTGGTGCTCCGCGGTTGTGGGTATGCGCTCTTGGAACCTGTAACAACGATTGTTTCTCTAAACGATATAGTGGTTAGTCTTTAGGCACAGGTTCTATGTTTTAACTTGGTGCTCTCGCTGTCTGTGATTTCCAACGATTTAACTGGTTTTTTTTCTCTGATGCAGGACTGCTCTGCACTCCAAAACTCCGCTTGGTCACCTGAGGTAAGATTTTTTCCCTGTTATATGATCTAGATTTGCTGTCGTTCCCTTTCTAACGTTTCTCTGCCACTGGTCAATAGGTATGAACACCTTCAGGTTTTCTTCGGACCCTCGTTCGGCTCACAGGTAACTTTCACTCAAACCCTTGTCATTTGTCATGTTTCATTTTATCGTTTTATGGTTGTTTCCTTCGAACATTAACCTCATTTGATTGCTGGTGGCAGGTATTCACCTGTGCTGGCTTGGACACTGGCGATGGTCTGTTGCTTCGTTGGTTACTCGAAACCTCTGTTCACGGGTAGCATCCTTCTGTTTATAAGCTATGTCTTTCGTTGTCAGTTCTATAAAGTCAGTTAGTTCCGTCGATAGGAAAAGTCTGAGTTGTAGTGGTTTGGCTCCTTTCTGTTTTAAATTTTTGTATCAGTATCACGCCGACCTGTTGGTATAAAACCCTCGTTCGGGTTTTTGTTTTGATGTCTGTTGTCTGCTCTGAGAATTAGACTGTTCGATGTCAAATTGATAAGGTAGCATATGATTCCGTGTATTCGGTTGTTTTTGCTGTAAAGAGTCGCTCGACCAAGTCGAACCCTTCTGCTATCGGGTTGTGCTTGAATGTTACAAACCCTCGGTCATTTGTATCTGTCTGCTCTTCGAAGTTGGACTCAGAATTTATATATGAATATAAGGTCTCCTTTTCAGCAGTGAATCTCTGTTTATATTGGATTATGCTCTGTTCTTATTTATATGTAAAAGGTTTCTTTTACAGCCGGGAATGCGAAACTTCTATTCTTGCATATTAAGTATTCGTTTATATATGAAATGATTTACACTGTTCGTTCATTGCTTTCGGTATTCGTTCAACCATTAAAATGGGTTATGAGGGTTTTCAGTTTATGAAATACCTGTACATGCTTGCGTTGTGTCGGTTCTCTCGTCTGTGTGATTACACATGGAACGCTCCCTATACTCTCCACTTGTTAACCGACCCTTACGGTCTTCACTGCTTCACTGTCTCGAATCCATGACATTTACATAAGGCTTGTTTCATTCACTTGTATTTCTGTCAGCCACCTCTCTGTTATTCTGCGCTTGTTCATTTCTGTTGGAACAAATCATTTGACATGGCAACTTTGCAATGCTAATAATTCATCTGACATTTAATATTACAGTAATGGAAATAACATAACTATAGGGTTTATGGTTACAGTGATGGGCAAGAAATGACTTGAAATCTTATTTATGTTAAAAAGATGCAAATTCGAAATGTTGTACTTTCTCTCTTTTTCCTTTTTGGGGGAAGAACCCCTACATAATGTCTTTACTCCTCTTTAATACTATGTCCTGAACTGTTCTTGAAAGAAAACTGACTTAACAGAAAAACAACTGCCTTTTGTCAGTTCTGAACTAATTCTAACTACTGTACTTGTAAAGAACTAATTAATTATTTTGTCCTGTTATCAGTTTGCTAAATAACTGCAACAATGTTTCTCTACAACTCCTAAGTTCTCTTAACAAATAAATAAAATAAAGTTAAGTAAAAGTAAAATCAAATGACCGACAAGCCCAACACTTGCCCAGTCAAAATGAAACGACAATTTGTTTCTGAATTCTTCATGAGACTGTCAGCCTCTTAAGTCTCCTCAGAGCTGGATGCTCCTGCATCAGGCTCCCGGGGCGACAAAAAGTCATGGCTCCGTTCCATGAGGTCTTTAACAGAGTAGCCTGCCTTTTGAATTTGTGTCTCAGTCAGCCACGAACTGTCCTCTACTGGACGGTTCCTCCATTTTACCAAATATCTCAAATATTCTTTCCTCCGTGTACGCTTTGCTACCTGTGTGTCCAAGATTCCCTCAATTTCGACGGGTGGTGCCATCGGCATCTGTCTCGTCCATAAGTCTCCTTCCAATTGGGTGTCCCGTGGTGGCTCTGCCGCCGCATCATCTGCTGAACCTGCAACATAAGGGAACAAATCTGCCACATTAAAAATAGGGGAAATGCCAATCCCTGGTGGCAACTGTATCTCGTAAGCGTTCACAGAAAATTTGCGAATTATCTTGCAGGGCCCGATTTTCTTAAACTTGAGTTTGCTGTATTCTCGTTTAGGAAATCGTTCTTTGCGTAGGTACGCAAGAACTTCATCCCCAACATTAAACTGAACTTCCCTGCGTTTCGTATCAGCTCGTTGCTTGTATTTCTGGCTGCTGTCCTGCAGTTTTTTCTTTACCTGCTCATGTAGTTTGCTCATAGCTTCTGCGAAATCTTCCCCATCAGCACTCCGCTTCTCCAGTTTGCCCAAATCTCGTAACTCGTGCACTCCTCGCGGGTGCATGCCGTACAGTATTTGGAAAGGACTGTAGCCTGTGCTACGATTGGGAGAATCATTATATGCAAATTCTTCCTGTGCTAACACACGATCCCAAGTACGAGAATTTTCGCCTGTTAAACTTCTGAGCAAATTCCCCAGACTCCTGTTCACTACCTCTGTCTGTCCGTCTGCCTGTGGATGGTAGGCGGAGCTGAACTGCAACTGAGTGTTTAGTTTCTTCCATAAGGTTCTCCAGAAGTGACCAGTAAATTTGACATCTCTGTCAAAAATGATGCTTCGTGGAAGTCCATGTAACCGTACAACCTCTGTGAAGAAAAGGTGTGCTATGTAAGTAGCGTCACTGGTTTTTCTGCACGGTAAAAAGTGTGCCATCTTAGAAAATCGGTCGACTACAACCATCACCGAGTCAAAGCCACGCTGTGTTTTTGGTAATCCTAGCACAAAATCCATACTGACCGAATCCCACGGTCGACTAGGGACGGGTAATGGCATATAAAGGCCAGTGTTTTGACTGTGACCTTTTGCCAATTGACAAGTTCTGCACCTAGCCACATATCTCTGTACATCTCTCTGCATCTTAGGCCAAAAATAAAAGTGTTGTACCTGAGCGATAGTTTTGTCAATTCCAAAGTGTCCTACCAAGCCTCCGCTGTGTTTTTCCTGTATGATATTGTCTCGCATAGAACAGTTTGGAATGCATAACTGCCCCCCTTTGAACAACAAACCCTCCTGAAGATTATAGTCCAACCACCTGCTGTCATTTCGAAATAACGGGTTTTGACAAGCCTCATAGGCTTCCATAAACTCGCTGTCCGTCGGATACAGCTCTTTCAAGTGTTCAAATCCTAAGATTTGCATGGTGCTCTCCTGCAACAGTAATGTTCTCCTACTGAGTGCGTCCGCTACTTTATTCGACTGCCCACTAATATGCTTTAGTACAAAAGTGAAACTTTGCAGATACTCAACCCAGGCTGCATGCTTGTGGTTTAATTTATGCTGTTGCATAATATACTGTAACGCAGAATTATCAGAAAATAAGACAAATTCGTTACCTAGTAGATAATGCCGCCAATGCTTTAAGGCCTGCACAATGGCATAGAACTCTTTGTCATAGGTCGAGTACTTCTGTCTGCTCTCGTTTAGCTTCTCGCTGAAGTAAGCAACGGGTCTGTCCTCCTGGCTGAGTACTGCTCCAATGGCTGTACCACTGGCGTCGCAACGAACTTGAAAAAGTTTGTTGAAATCTGGCAGTCTCAATACAGGTCTTTCAGTAATCTTTTTCTTTAAGATCTGAAAGCTGTTTTCTGCTGCTGCTGTCCAGTGAAAAGGCTGATTCACTTTTTTAATCGTGTCTAACATGGGTGCGAAAATCTCGCTGAAATTCCTAATGAACTTCCTGTAAAAACTGGCAAGTCCATGGAAACTTCGCACGTCAAACAAACTCTTCGGAGAGGGCTAGCTAACTATAGCTGCCACTTTCTCTAGGTCCATTTTTAATTCATTCTCCGCAATAACAAAACCCAGATATATCAGTTCTCTCTGGAAAAAGGTACATTTCTTCAAATTAATTAACAGCTTGTTTTGCTGTAATTTCCTTAACACGCTCTGTAAATGCCTGAAATGCTCTTCCTTAGTTTTACTGAAAATCAGAATATCGTCCAAGTAAACTATAACAAACTTACCGTTAAATTCCTTCAGCACTTCATTCATCAATCGCATGAAAGTGCTGGGAGCGTTACTCAAACCAAATGGCATCACCAGCCATTCGTACAAGCCTTCGTTTGTTTTGAATGCAGTTTTCCATTCATCTCCCTCACGAATCCTGATCTACTGATACCCACTCTTCAGATCAATATTTGAAAAGTAGGTCACTCCACTTAGGCAATCCATCATATCATCCATCCTTGGCAAGGGAAACCTGTATCTAACGGTAATCTTGTTAATAGCCCTGGAATTTGTACACATCCTCCATTCTCCACCTTTCTTGGGAGCCAAAATAGTGGGTACTGCGCAAGGACTCATGCTTTCCCGAATCAAGCCCTTGTCCAACAATTCTTGGACCTGTTTTCTAATCTCTTCATGGTCCTTGGGACTCATGCGGTAGGCTACTTTGTTTGGCAGACTCGCTCCTGGTATAAAGTCGATGCAATGACTAATACCCCTTCTAGGTGGCAACTCATCCGGAAGATCATTCACCACAATATCTCCAAAATCTCGTAGCAACCTCTGAACGTCCTCTGGTAAATCTGAAACCTGTGTGTGGAGTACCACTGTCCTTGGTCTCCTTATGACAGCAAAATTTATCTCGCTGTCTTCAATCTGCTTAATGAACTCTTTCCCTCCTAACAGCAGTGTCTTCACTCCGCTAGCTTCTGCTGTGTTTTCTTCCTTGATGGGCACAAGCGTATGCTTGATCCCATCTTTCACAAATTTGTAACAATTAGTTTTTCCATCGTGAATTGCCCCCCTGTCGAACTGCCACGGTCGTCCCAACAACAGATGGCAGACATCCATGGGCATCACGTCACAAAGGATTTTGTCCTTATATTTCCCAATCTGAAACTCTACTTCGCACTGTTCATCAACCAATAGTTGATGCCCCTTCTGTAACCACGATACCTTGTAAGGAGTGGGATGTTTCAATTTCTTTAATCCCAATTTCTCCACCATCTCTACAGCTACCAGGTTATCGGTACTTCCGCTGTCAACAATCACCTTGTAGCATTTGCCTTGTGATTTGCAGACAATGCAAAACAATGCTTTCCGCTGATCTGGCTCTGCAGCTTCCTTGGCTGGCTTTATCAGTACCTTGTTCATCACCAAGGCTTCACCTATCTCAGGTGTGTTCTCCGCTTCCTGAGGTGTCTCTTCCGCATCTTCTGGCTGCGCAACATAGGTTCCCCTTCCGCCTGCTGGTTCGCCCTCTGGACAGTCATAAGACTTATGTCCCAACTTATGACAATGGTAACACTGGACAGTTCCTCTGCCCCGACCAAAACCTCGTCCTCTCTGAGCTGGTCGTCCTTCCCTGTTACTGTTGTCCCTCTCTGCCGTACCAGTAGACTTAGAGCTGCTACCTTCCTCATTCGAAACTGTACCTCGCCCTCTGCCATACACTTTGCCTTTGCCTCTGCCTGAACCACCTCCTCTCTGGGAGTTCTGTTTCTTGTTTATCTTCTCTTCAGCCTTCAGTGCAAACTGATAGGCTTCTTCTAATGTCTGCGGTGAAAGGATACCAATCTCGTCTAAAATCTCCCCTCTCAAGCCATTTACATATCTGGCTGTCTTCTCTGAGGTATCTTCCACATATCCTGCTCGCAGATTCAACTTGTAGAATTCTTCTGTAAATTCTCTTACAGTCATTCCCCTCTATTTCAGGTTCTGTACCTGCCTGTACAACATTATATGATAGTCCTTTGGTAAGAACTTTTCCTTCAGCTTTTCTTCCATCCTAGCCCATTTCTTGATTGGTTGTTTGCCTAACCTCCTTCTTTCGGCCTGAACGCTGTCCCACCATAAGGACGCATGTCCTTTCAACTTGGTGGCGGCAAATCTCACCTGTTTGTCTTCGCTGGTTTCCTCAAATTCAAAGAATTTGTTCACTTCACTTAACCAGTCTAACAACACTTCTGCCGATAAACTTCCATCATAGGTAGGCAACTCATGCTTCGGTTTATGGCTGGATAGCAAAACTGATTTTAACAACCTCAGTTCTGGTGTTATCCCCTCAAACTCATCCTGCTCTGGCTCAACTGCCTCTTCATCACTGTTATCTGCTGGGTTTCGTCTTCCTCCAGCTTCTATCACCGCCAATCTCTCTCGCAAAACTCTGATTTCTTCTCGCAATCCGTCATCTACTGGCCTGTGCACCAGTCTTCCTCTGCCTCTTCCTCTTCCTCTTCCTCTCTTGCTTCTCCTTCACCTTCTACCTGTTCCATTGATTCTGACTCAAAAGAAACCTGCTCTAATACCACTTATGGTGGCTCCCGCCGTTCTTTACTCCCTCTCGGATATGACCGTGTCCTGGACGCAATTTAATGTTTATTAAAAACGAAGTACGATGCCTCGGTTGTGGGTTTAGGGTTTATCCCGGATGTCCCTGTCGTCGACTTACACCTGCCGGTTGCTCCGTCTTTTGTTCACACTTACCCGCGCTTACCTGCTCATTCTTACCCCGCCGCTGCTTGGAGAGCTCAGTCTGCAACTTTCTGGTGAAACTTTGAGTTTCTTGTTCTGGTCTAACGGTGGTGGCTTACCTGTATATTCTGGTGCTCCGCGGTTGTGGGTATGCGCTCTTGGAACCTGTAACAACGATTGTTTCTCTAAACGATATAGTGGTTAGTCTTTAGGCACAGGTTCTATGTTTTAACTTGGCGCTCTCGCTGTCTGTGATTTCCAACGATTTAACTGGTTTTTTTCTCTGATGCAGGACTGCTCTGCACTCCAAAACTCCGCTTGGTCACCTGAGGTAAGATTTTTTCCCTGTTATATGCTCTGGATTTGCTGTCGTTCTCTTTCTAACGTTTCTCTGCCACTGGTCAATAGGTATGAACACCTTCAGGTTTTCTTCGGACCCTCGTTCGGCTCACAGGTAACTTTCACTCAAACCCTTGTCATTTTTCATGTTTCATTTTATCATTTTATGGTTGTTTCCTTCGAACATTAACCTCATTTGATTGCTGGTGGCAGGTATTCACCTGTGCTGGCTTGGACACTGGCGATGGTCTGTTGCTTCGTTGGTTACTCGAAACCTCTGTTCACGGGTAGCATCCTTCTGTTTATAAGCTATGTCTTTCATTGTCGGTTCTGTAAAGTCAGTTAGTTCCGTCGATAGGAAAAGTCTGAGTTGTAGTGGTTTGGCTCCTTTCTGTTCTTAAATTTTTGTATCAGTATCACGCCGACCTGTTGGTGAAAAACCCTCGTTCGGGTTTTTGTTTTGATGTCTGTTGTCTCCTCTGAGAATTAGACTGTTCGATGTCAAATTGATAAGGTAGCATATGATTCCGTGTATTCGGTTGTTTTTGCCGTAAAGAGTCGCTCGACCAAGTCGAACCCTTCTGCTATCGGGTTGTGCTTGAGTGTTACAAACCCTCGGTCATTTGTATCTGTCTGCTCTTCGAAGTTGGACTCGGAATTTATATATGAATATAAGGTCTCCTTTTCAGCAGTGAATCTCTGTTTATATTGGATTATGCTCTGTTCTTATTTATATGTAAAAGATTTTTTTACAGCCGGGAATGCGAAACTTCTATTCTTGCATATTAAGTATTCATTTATACATGAAATGATTTACACTGTTCGTTCATTGCTTTCGGTATTCGTTCAACCATTAAAATGGGATATGAGGGTTTTCAGTTTATGAAATACCTGTACATGCTTGCGTTGTGTCGGTTCTCTCGTCTGTGTGATTACACAGGGAACGCTCCCTATACTCTCCACTTGTTAGCCGACCCTTACGATCTTCACTGCTTCACTGTCTCGAATCCGTGACATTTACATAAGGTTTGTTTCATTCACTTGTATTTCTGTCAGCCACCTCTCTGTTATTCTGCGTTTGTTCGTTTCTGTTGGAACAAATCATTTGACATGGCAACTCTGCAATGCTAATAATTCATCTGACATTTAATATTACAGTAATGGAAATAACATAACTATAGGGTTTATGGTTACAGTGATGGGCAAGAAATGACTTGAAATCTTATTTATGTTAAAAAGATGCAAATTCGAAATGTTGTACTTTCTCTCTTTTTCCTTTTTGGGGGAAGAACCCCTACATAATGTCTTTACTCCTCTTTAATACTATGTCCTGAACTGTTCTTGAAAGAAAACTGACTTAACAGAAAAACAACTGCCTTTTGTCAGTTCTGAACTAATTCTAACTACTGTACTTGTAAAGAACTAATTAATTATTTTGTCCTGTTATCAGTTTGCTAAATAACTGCAACAGTGTTTCTCTACAACTCCTAAGTTCTCTTAACAGATAAATAAAATAAAGCTAAGTAAAAGTAAAATCAAATGACCGACAAGCCCAACACTTGCCCAGTCAAAATGAAACAACAATTTGTTTCTGAATTCTTCATGAGACTGTCAGCCTCTTAAGTCTCCTCAGAGCTGGATGCTCCTGCATCACTGGATAACATAAACATAATTAAAACAATTGTTTATGAGTGGGCGAAATAAAAAGTTTATTTCATATTAAAATTTAGAAGGCATGATTTTGAT
Organism: Pinus taeda; assembly: GCA_000404065.3. Lineage (NCBI taxonomy): Eukaryota > Viridiplantae > Streptophyta > Pinopsida > Pinales > Pinaceae > Pinus > Pinus taeda. The sequence continues at coordinate 17,162 of APFE030691522.1, read as the reverse complement.
TCATTATATTAGTAAGGAAATTTTAAATATTTGAAAAAATTGTTTGCGCGAGGGTGAAATAAATAAATAAAAATTCATTGAGGCAGGTACTGAGAAAACACACAAGAAAAAAATAGTTCAAATGAAAGAAATTTTTCGAAACTTTAAAAAATTATGAACATAGCTTTATTATGTGAAAAAAATTGCGGTTTGACACATAATTAAAAACACACAATTTTGCTTTCAAGCAAAATCAAAACATTCAGAAACTAATTTAGAAAACAAAACATTCGGAAAATAATTTAGAAAACAGATAGGTGAAACAACATTTAAAAGTAATTTTTTCCTCTTTGCGGAAAGGGCGAGAGATGGCATGAGTGTTCCTTTAAAAATAGTTCGAACGAAAGAAATTTATTGAAAACCAAAACATTTCTTTCCCTGAGGAAAGAACGCCTCTTTTTTCCCAGAGAGAGAACAAAAATATGGCGTTCAAAGGGCGAGGAATTTAATGACAGGAGAGACAAAAAAATTTAGAAGCTGGAAATAAATATTCAAATAAAAAAATAAACTTGCCATGATAAAATTAGTTCCATGGCCTGAACGAAAATAGATATTGAAAAAAAAAAGGAAAAAATAAACTTGGCAAGATAAAATTAGTCCCATTGCCCGCAAGACATTTATTTTAGAGCAAAAGCCTTTATTTTGGGGGAACAAAAACTAGCGATATTTTTTTTCCAGGCTTAGGAAAAAAAAGCAGGAATAAAGACGTATAATTGTTTTTAGCGGTTGGAAATAGATATTAAAAAAAATGAAACAGAACTTTGTAAAAAAAATCAAGAGCAATTTTTCCAAACTTGGAAAATTTTGAACCTAGCTTTTAATTTTGTGAAAAAAATTGGGCTTAGACACATGAATAAAACACAAATTTTTGCTATCGAAGAAAATCAAAACATTCACAAAATAATTTCGTGGGGCGAGAAAACAAACAAGGGAAATAGCATTTCAAAGCAAATTTTTCTCTTCGCGAAGAGGGCGAGAGATGGCATGAGTGTTCCTTACAAAAAAACAAAAATAAGCGTGCACAGCCCATAAAATATAAGAGTTGTCATAAAGGCATGTTTAAAATTATAAAGGTCTTAAACCCAAATAGAGGCCGCGACCTTCGACATGCAAGTAGCCTGCAGAAACAAACCCTGCGTTTCTGGAAACAAGAAACCCTAAGCATGTAAACCCTGCACACCAACAAACCCTAAAGATGGAAACCCTAACCCTAAGGACGGAGAGTTCATGCGGAGAAACGACAAGGACAAAACCCCAGCCAGTAAACCCGTGGCGAGAGACGACGGGGAGAAAATTGAAAAGCCCAACTCGTGAGCTACAAACCCTAGCGGTCTGAGCTCTTCAAAGTAGCCAACGCAAGCGTAAAAAAACCTGGTAGGCGGAGGCCAGTATAGAAACAGTCCAGTCCTGTCGAGATTCGTGTCGAGAAATGTTGCCACTGGAAAGGATCCACGGCGAAAAAACCATTAAAAAATAGGGCTCGTGCGACGATTTTACCTGGTTCGTGCCCGCTAGGAGCCGCGCTGGAACAAAAATGGCCGCAGGAGGCAAAATCATGGTGGTGTCTAGCGTCGGGTGAAAACACCCTGGTCGTCTCGTGTGAAGGCAGTCCCCCGGGTCAACGAAGCTCAACGACAGCGCGAGGTTTCATGTAGTGAGACCCCGTCCCTCTGGTGGACGAGTTGCTTTGTTCGCAAATGGCGGAAGGTGGTGGGGAGGTCAACCGACACAGGGGAGTGGAGACCGTCGGATGAGAGGTACGACAGGTGAACAGTGGATGTGCAGGAAGGGACAGGTGGAGGGATGGACGGGGGCACGTTTGTGCCGAGAAAGTTCGCAAGGATTTATGGCGGGGCACATTGCTGTCCAGAAACTTCAAAATAAATAATACTTAAAATATGTTTTTTGGAAAACGATTGAAAATATTTATTGTTTTTTTTATTTATTTGCATTTATTTATAACGTATCATGTGGGTCGAATTGGCCAACCTGACAAAAAGAATATACGTGTAATTATTTCAAATATTTAAAATTTGTTAATTAATATTTAACCAAATATTTCACAACTAATATTTCTTCATAAACTGTAGAAATTTTTAAATATATGTACAATTTATTAAAAAAAAAAAGTATATGAACAAAATATTTAATGTCTTTGTTTAATTATTTACAAAATATAAAATATTTCGAGATTTTCGTCCTTGTGCAAAATATTTAATATTTCCAGATTTGATATCCTTCATTTGGATGATGGACAACTAGGTTTCTTGTCCCTCCAGCTTTTCCTTACAGGTCCTTACAAGTATAACGATTTGCGGACCAGAAACCCAAACCATATGCGATAAGAACAAACTATGAAATTTAGCATTGAAAATGAAATTTATTTGAACATCAAAATTCATTTAAATTGATTATTCATGATAAAAAAAATGTCTATGGTGATACTATGTTAATCTCTGAAAATAGTATTATTTTTATTATTATCTATTGGAGTAATCTCAAGAGGTGCAGGAATTATGCTGACGGTTGGGAATCCCAACAAAAAAATTTGAAAAAATTTATAGAAGTAGTATTTGAATCGTGTTTTTGATGGTGGAAATGGATTCAGCACCATCAAAAACGTCTAAAACACCTAAAATTTTGAAGTTTAATAACTATGAATTGGATTTAGAAAAATCATTGCCAAATAACTATGACTTGGATTTAGAAAAATCATTGCTAAATTTTTTCTAAATATAACCTGAATTTCTATAACTTTTTAGGCAACTCCTCAGATTAGACTAAGAGTTATCGATATATTATTAAAATTTAATAAAATTTAAAATTAATATTAAAATTTATTGATTTAATTAATAATTATTAATAATTTAGTAATGTTTTGTTTTTATATATATATATATGAAAAAATCTTGCTGTTAGTTTTTATTATGAAATGGTTAATATATATTTTAAGATTAATAAAATTTAATATTACTAATATTGAACCATCATTGTCATCCATCTATTTTTACTTAATATTTTTCTTTTTATTTTATAAAAATAATATATTAAGCTTGTTATATATTATATTTAAATTTATTTAATTTTAATAAATTCAATAATAGGTCCAATTTTTTATTAAATTTTAATAAGTTAATTTAATATTCAAGTTTTAATAATTTTAATATTAAGATTAACATAGATATTAATAAATATAATAATTTTGATTTTAATATCATGGTTGAGGTTAACATTAATAAGTTAATATTACTCTAAATCTTTAGTAATTAATATTTTTTTTTTCACAAAATCGGTTGCTAGCTTATATTCAAAAGAAAAAAGGAGGGAGATGGATCTCTAGTTTTACAGAATGATGTTGGAATATGAAGATCCAACAGTAGATGCAGTTGATGATTGAATTAGCATTACAACTTGTTTACGTCGCTGTGAAGAAGCGAAATGTTGTATAAACTCTGACAAACTATAATAAAATATAACAGGTTTTGCACTTCATTTTTAATTTTTGCAAATGTGTCGTGTTTGCCGCCCACTGAGGTAAAAGTAGCGTCATTCATCCAGTTCAAATAGATTTTTATTTGATGTGCTTTGACTTATCATCAGAACCTCCTGTGAAGCAGACTCGGAAGAATACAAGGTTGCCAGAGGACTAAAATTGGGAGAGAGACACTCTATCTGGGGGAGCAGAGATGCTGCACTCGTAGAGCCATGTCCAATATGCGTCTGAGACCAATAGGCTGGAGATAGGAAGAGGTCAACAGGAGTAGGAAAATAATTGATTGAGCGCGAAGTGTTGGAACCGCTAAGAACACAGAGCTTTGAGGGATTTGAAAGGGCAGCCCAGAGAGAGTCCGAGTGTGGTGCTGAAGAGGTTAAATCTGTGGTGGCCAATGCCATTGGATAGGAGGCAGAGATTTGGTTCTTCGCAGAGAGGCTGGGCAGAGAGCTTCGGAAACCACGAACAATGATTTGCTGTGGGGTGGATCTACAAAGGGGATATACCCTGATCATGGCAAGAAAAAGTAATGGTCAGTGCCATTGCACCGAAGGTTGCCAACAGGGTGTGAACAGGCTTTATTTGCCAATTTATCTGCAGTTTTGTTAAGATATCGAAGGACGTGGTAATAAAGATTGCCTTTCATTTGTTGGTCCAGAGAATGGCATCGCTCGATGATTTGCTGCAAACTCAAATTTTGGGCTTTTCTGTTGCTTATCATCAAACTAATGATAATGGCAGAGTCTCCAATAATTATAGCCTTGGATATACCAAGTTTCTGAAGCTAGAGCAAACCTTGAAGGAGGGTGAAAGCTTCAGCCCTATTATTTGAAGCATGGCCCAAACCCCATTCATATTCTGTTAACACATCTCCATTACCATTGCAAATAAGACCTCCAGCCCCAACGATTCGTGGGTTGGATTTGGAGGCTCCATCAAAAAAAAGATAATGAGTATTGTTGTTCCTGAGCCACCGAGCGAATTCTTCATCTTTCATCCTGATTTTCCAGCTGCATCTGGGGCTGTCTCTGCTATTGGGATCACGTCTTTTTTGTTCTATGTTGCTTCTGTCTAGAATATGCCCTATGTAATTCCTTTCTTCGACTATTAGGTCCAGCACCTTCAGATTCCCATGACATTTTGTGGATAGAGTTTCCAAGTTGAGATTCCAAGCTTTGTTGTAGAACTTTCTAATATTAGTTTCTGTGCCTTCGAAGATCATTCTGTTTCTTGCTAGCCAGATGTTCCAGAGAAGTGTACAGGGCAGGGCATTCCAGACCCTTCAAGCTGTATTGTTTGCTTTTCTTCCCCACAGGTAGCTCTTTTTCCATATGTGCAACACTTCAAATATACTAGTGCCAGGCACCCAGGGGGGATTGTGACTCCGAAAGGCTTCCTTCCAGCAGGCTGAAGCAAATGAGCAATCTATAAATAGACGTAGGATTGTCTCTTCTTCATTTTGGCAGTTTGGACAACGTGATGGTCCAATTATTCATCGCTTTCTGAGGTTCTCAGCAGTGAGGACTTTCCCTCTTAAGAGGATCCATAAGAAGAATTTGATTTTTGGAAGAGTTTCTGCCTTCCAAACAAGTCTCCAATGTGCCCAGATTGCCATGGGATACTCGTTGATGTAGATATGATGATAAGCAGCCTTAATAGTGTAGATAGTCCCTGAAGGATCCCATCGAAATTCATCAGCAAGGTAGCGTTTGGAGGGCGCTATACCATGAAGATAAGTTTTCAGGTTGTTGAGACTGATTTCTGCAGTTGCTGGTATATGAGGGAAACTCCAACCTTTCCAGGTATGGGAGTGGGCTTCCCATTGAGAGATCTAGGCCAGAGTTTGTATACCTACACTGCTGAAAAGAGCTAGAACCTACTGAGTACCAGGTCGTTGGCTTATGGGTTGTTGCCCCATTATTTTGTCTTCTCCAATTCTTATGTAGCTGCCTCCTTTGGGCACTTTGGAAGTGTTTTGATCAAGAAAAGGTATAGCTTTCTTACACATCCTCCAGATTTTAGAGCATGCTCTGTTGGGGAGCTCATGATCCAAGAGTTGGTGCCTTGGGTGGCTGAGGTATTTTTTTCGAGAACAATTTTCCACCAAGCATTCCTTCCAGTTATGAGTCTCCAAACGAGCTTGCCAGCAAAGGCAAGATTTAGGAATTTAGATGATCTGATTCCCAGCCCTCCATTATCACATGGCTGAGTGACCTGCTTCCAGCTTACCAAGTTGTATTTTTTTTTTCATTTCTCCCTCCTTGCCAAAGAAAGTGACGAAGGAGAGCATCCATTTTAAAATGGAAGTTAGCGGGGGCTTGTAAAAGTGTAAAGCAGTACAAGGGCAGGGAGGAGAGGCCTGCTTTCAGAAGAATTATGCACCCTGCAGGGTTAAGCCAAGAAGTGCCCCAATGCTGTATCTTCCTTTTCATTTTTTCAATAATAACTTCCCAAGCTGTAGCTTTCAAGTTGTCGACACTTACAGGCATGCCCAAATAAGTAAATTGCTCCCAATTCAGTTACAAGGAACCCCAAGAGTACGAGCAATCCTATGGAGAACATGTGCCAAAGTGTTCCACCCATAGACACAGCTCTTAAGATAATTTATCAGACCTCCACAGTAGCTCATGTATTTGTCTAGGAGGGTTTTAAAACGACGGGCTATGATGTTTGAAGCTCCCCCCATTAGAAGAGTATCGTCGGCAAACTGAGAGTGATTGATGTTTTTGACTCCATTGTCAAATTTGATCTCGGTGATGAGGCCCATGCGACGATTGTAATCCAAAGCTCTACTAAAAGACTCATCCATTAATATAAAGAAATATGGTGAGAGAGGGCAGCCTTGTCTAAGGCCTCGAGAGGATTGGAAGGAAGGTCCAGGTCTACCATTTAGAAGAGGGGAGATCCAATTTTTCTCTTCACGAAGAGGGCGAGAGATGGCATGAGTGTTCCTTACAAAAAAACAAAAATAAGCCTGCACAGCCCATAAATATATAAGAGTTGTCATAAAGGCATGTTTAAAATTATAAATGTCTAAACCCAATAGAGGCCGCGACCTTCGACATGCAAGTAGCCTGCAGAAACAAACCCTGCGTTTCTGGAAACAAGAAACCCTAAGCATGTAAACCCTGCAAACCAACAAACCCTAAAGATGGAAACCCTAACCCTAAGGACAGAGCGTTCATGCGCAGAAACGACAAGGACAAAACCCCAGCCAGTAAACCCGTGGCGAGAGACGACGGGGAGGAAATTGAAAAACCCGACTCGTGAGCTACAAACCCAAACGGTCTGAGCTCTTCAAAGTAGCCAACGCAAGCGTAAAAAAACCTGGTAGGCGGCGGCCAGTATAGAAACAGTCCAGTCCTGTCGAGATTCGTGTCGAGAAATGTTGCCACTAGAAAGGATCCACGGCGAAAAAACCATTAAAAAATAGGGTTCGTGCGACGATTTTACCTGGTTCGTGCCCGCTAGGAGCCGCGCTGGAACAAAAATGGCCGCAGGAGGCAAAATCATGGTGGTGTCTAGCGTCGGGTGACAACACCCTAGTCGTCTCGTGTGAAGGCAGTCCCCCGGGTCAACGAAGCTCAACTACAGCGTGAGGTTTCATGTAGGGAGACCCCGTCCCTCTGGTGGACGAGTTGCTTTGTTCGCAAACGGCGGAAGGTGGTGGTGAGGTCAACCGACACAGGGGAGTGGAGACCATCGGATGAGAGGGAGGACGGGAGGACAGGTGGACGGGGGCACGTTTGTGCCGAGAAAGTTCGCAGGGATGTACGGCGGGGCATGTTGCTGTCCAGAAACTTCAAAATAAATAATACTTAAAATATGTTTTTTAGAAAACAATTGAAAAATATTTATTGTTTTTTTATTTATTTGAATTTAATTATATGTATGTGCTACGTAATGTATCGACCTAACAAAATATTTAATGTTCTTGCTTAATTATTTACAAAATATGAAATATTTCGAGATTTTAGTCCTTGTGCAAAATATTTAATATTTCCATATTTGATATCCTTCATTTGGATGAGGGACAACTAGGTTTCTTTTCCCTCGAGCTTTTCCTTACAGGGCCTTACAAGTAGAACGATTGCGGACCAAAAACCCAAACCATATGCGATAAGAACAAACTATGAAATTTAGCATTGAAAATGAAATTTATTTGAACATCAAAATTAATTTAAATTGATTATTCATGATAAAAGAATGTTTATGGTGATACTATGTTAATCTCTGAAAATAGTATTATTTTTATTATTATTCATAGGAGTAGTTTAACGAGGTGGAGGAATTACATGGACGGCCAAAAGTGGAAGGAATCGAGTAAAAAAATTCAATTTTTTTTATAGAAGCAGTGTTTGAATCGTGTTTTTGATGGTGGAAATGGATTCAGCACCATCAAAAACATCTAAGACACCTAAAATTTTGAAGTTTAACAACTATAACTTGGATTTAGAAAAATCATTACCGGATGTTTTCTAAATATAACCGGAATTTCCATAACTTTTTGGGCAACTCCTCAACTCCTTAGACTAGGAGTTATCAATATATTATTAAAATTTAATAAAATTTAAAGTTAATATTAAAATTCATTGATTTAATTAATAATTACGCCGTAAGGCGTTTCCCTCTGAAATCAACTTTCTTTTGAGGTTACGTGTCCATTTGTGATCGCTTGATTTTGTTGTTAGACGATTAAAATTGTTTGAGCCATCGGATTCATAGAATGATTCAACTACTATCGGGACTCTGTATTGTCGATCAAAGCGTCGGCTTCGCCACAACATCAACTGCTTCCATTCCCAGCACTTGCTCGAATGTATCAGTCCCAATCTTGCTCAAGTCCTCGTCTGTGTTTCACGGCAAACGCAGAGATTTCAGATTCAATTCTCTGCGATGTCAATCCTTGCAATCCACGGCTGTTTCGAAGGACCTCTCGACGCAGGCGGGGAACGGATTCCTAGAGCTGAATGTTGTTGAGCGCAATGTGATTCGTCTGGGTTTAGTTGAGTTCTTCCAAGCAAGAAAGCGAGACAATACCGATTTGTTCTCCCCATGGATTTACAGAATCCACCCATCAAACAGGAATGGAGCATTGGTACCCTCCTTTGGCATAAAACTTAACGGCATTGGTGTACGAGCTAAAAGAAAGGGACGAGCTCTTTGGTGGGGTTAGATTGGGTTCAAACTCACCCGCATCTGCACATCTCGCAAGCAAAACATTACGAACTGGGATGAGCAGGAAACATTGTTTGATTGATCTACTTGGCTCGAATTAAAAAAGGAAGGATACCATTGGGACGAGCTCTTTTATTTGGTTCGATATGAGATGTATGGCCTCAGGGTTCACGCCCAAATAAGAGACGCATTTGGGCATCTTACAAGCAATTAGATCCATAAGCGCCCATCAGAATCGAACACGCCCGAATAACAGATGCATCTGTTGTGGAATGTTTAATGTATATAATTATTTGTTTCCTCATCTGCGAGAAGGATGTAACTGAATCCATATCCATATCCGTGTTTGCTTTGGGATGTTTTGTATATGGTTTCATATCCATTTTTATCCTGAGTTCGAACGATGCAGGACGCACAGTGAGGGTTCGAAGTGGCGATCAAAATCTACCGCGTATGTATGTTTTACCTTACTCTTTCTTTACATCTATTTAATTAACTGTCTTCCTTTTTTTAATTGGGTATGATGCAATATTTACGATTCCTCCATTGATCTGATAGGCTTTTGATGTTCATTATTTTGACAGGACAAATTGGAGTGGTTAGTGATGTGTATAAATATATGGCGGAAGAAAAGGGAAATAATGGAACTTAGTTCGACATTTTTTCCGTATTGTAAATGAACAGGTAGGTTTCTTTTTGCTAAAATAATTAATCGCGCATAGGCTATACATGTACGTTTCTATTTCATTTCGAAAATAATTAATTTTTAATAGACAAACCATGAGAATCTGGTCCTGAATTGGTAGATTATATGACATTTTTTTTTTGTTATAACCATTTTAATAATTTTCTCAGTTTAGACAGAGATTAAGAATTAGATTACATTTATTGTTTATTTAAAATAGTTTTTTTTCCAGAATGGAAACAAAAATTTCAAATCAGAAAAAGATACTGTAGAGCCTAAACCGAACAAAATTATAAACTTTTAGTTATTGCACATAATAGAATGAAATTGATAATGCTGTTATAGACTCTAATGGTCTCCATAGCATTCAGGATTCCATTTTTACGCCGTAAGGTGTTTCTCTCTGAAATCAACTTTCCAACTTTCCTTTGAGGTTACGTGTCCATTTGTGAGCGGTTGATTTTGTTGTTAGACGATTAAAATTGTTTGAGCCATCGGATTCATAGAAGACGGTTCAACTATCGGGATTCCATTTAGGAAGAAAACTCACAAGCTTCCTTACCATTCCCATTTATACCATGCACTGCAATTATTGCAGTCCAAGCCACAACACCCTTATTATATATGTGATAAAAAGCTTTCCTTGTAAGTTTAATATTTCCATAGATGGTATATATGTCCATAAGGGAAAAACATACAAATACATTGGAATAAAACCTACTCTTGATTATGTATGTATGGAATTTATCGCCTTCTTGCAGAATTACTAAGTTTGCACACATGGGAAAATATTGAGAATCATTGGCAAGTTTGGTTGGATGCCATGCTGTTGCATTTGATGGAAAAATCGAAGGGCTTGCTAGCATGTCCATTTACTTTGTATCTTATGATCATTGATTTTCACAGAGTGGCACTCTTGTTAGAGCTTTCATAAAGCACTTTACGTGCATCCTCTTTACTTTTGCATTTAACATACATGTAAATGAGTGCCCAACACAGAGATACAACTGTCAGAGAGCCACACCTAATTCCATAAGCATTTTGTAGAGTAAACATAATCTGGGATTTTACTAGCCACTGTAAGGAAGTTTTAAGAATGAACCACACTAAGATATATATAGTTGACCACATGAAAGTGGAAACATTTGTTATATTCCTGATAAAATATTCTAACATTTAATGCTATAACAAGAAAACCAAACAGGCAATAAAAACAACTGAATTCTGTAATCTAATTTTCAGTATGTTTCAAAAGCATCACTGGAAGATTATATACTTAATAAGCTGACCCAGAGCATTAGACGTTGAGACAGTCTAACTGTGATTTGGTTTCATTTACTCCATCTTGTTTAATTGTTAGTTTGTAGTATATTCCTCATGATGGTTACTGTGTTAATACCCATGTACGCTCCATGCTTGCATCTAGATTCTAAAGTTATTGTCAATAATTGTGCCCTATACCTTCATATTTATGTTGCCTATCCTTCTTCATCTAGAACTACATGATTAATTGAAAGGAAGATCTTGTCTTCAAATTCCCTCATAGCAAAATGAATGAATGATACTGAGCGACCTTAATTGCTGATCACTTATGTTAGTGCTTGACCTAGAGCTTTTAATTGAGGTTCCTACCTATTGAAAATAGTCATCAAGTACTGGTTGATGGATACACAAGTTGACAACTATTACGCTCAATAGATATTGCAGAAATTGGAAATCAACACTTTTACATAAAACTCAGTCAAGAAATCCAACACCCACCTCTCTAATTTTTTTCTTTACTGTGCCATAGTATGAGAAAAACTGCTTAGCATCCTTAATTGTTGCTTTGGTAGACAAATTACAGACCTGGACTGTGTAACCATCTGTAATGGCCATTGACAACACTTGGAAGTGTCTGTTATGCTATGATTCACAATCTTCTTCTCAGAATTTTAAGTGAATAGCAAACACATAGATATGATATATATACTGTGACACTAAATAGTAACCAAAGGAAGATTGATTAGATTAACATTAGTTGTTTTTACTACATTCGTTTCATGGTTCTCTCGTCTTGGTGACCAAGAAAAACAATGAGGAGTGTTGTGATTTCGTCTCGGCTTTCAACTTCAGTTTGAGGATGCTGCATAAGGAAAGTCGAATCCTTCATCCTGCAATATTGTTCCTTATGCGCGACGCTTTGCCACTTCTGCAATGCTTAACATGTACTCGAGGGGCAATTTGGGTGTTTTTCATTACATTCATTTTGTTCTAGCAGGCTGTAAAATTCTTCAAAGGTTCAACAACCCTTTCATTAGATTTGAGTTAATCTGCAATCTTGGTATCTGATGATGCCTGTCATGGATTTTAACTAGTTTTTTTAATGGCAGAGATTGTTGTAATTTTGACACCCATTGAAGTAATTTTTCCCTTCTTTTTTGTTGGTAATGACAGGATTTGAGGGAGATTTTTATATGTGTAATGTTCATCATATTCTCTGTTGTTTGAATTCTTTTTGGCTATGAGGTTGGTCTTCAACCTTCAGCGAGTTCCTCTGCATCTACCTGCATGCAGCCTAGTTCTCTAAGCACAGAGGGCTTTCTCATCGAAGAGCCCCTCATAGATGGACAAGAGGACGCCTTTGCAGTATTAGAGAGATTTGTGGTGGAAGCAGAGGAAGAGGGTAGCTCTCTTTTTCACATTAGCAACACACAATATCTAGCTCTAACATTTTTTCTCGTTATCAAACGACCATTGAGGTCACCAATATGAAGTCAGATATTGACAACCATCTCAAGTCGATTCCCATGATTCAATTGGGGATTCAGTTGGGGCTTACTCATAAGGTTCTTCTTGGTCTGTCCACACTCAGGAAAGTGTTCAACCTTCAGCCAATTCCTCTACATCTACCTCCATGTAGCCCATTTCTCCAAGCACAAAGGAATTTTTCATTGAAGAGCCCCTCATATCCGGAGAAGAGGACACCTTTGCAGTATTAGAGATATTTGTGGTGGAAGCAGAGGAAGAGGGTAGCTCTGTTTTTCGCATTTGGGTGGTTGGCAAGGGTGGAGCAGGCAAAACCCTCCTCCTCAAGACAGTCTTCAACAGTACAAAGGTGAGAAATATCTTCAGAGATGACTTATTGCTTTGGCTCATTATTTCCAATAATCCATCTTTTACAAATCTTAGAAATGAGCTATGTATGCAAATAGCCACACTTACAAAGATAGAATTAGACAGAAATGAGGGTGATGAATTTGCAAAGATGTGGTTGAGTCAGAGATTGCAGACTCAGAGTTTTGCTTTATTTTTGGATGACATTTGGAGAGATGGTTCCCAGTTGATGGAGGAATTGTGTTTGCTGCTACTAACCCACCACTCCAACTCCAAACTTGTTGTAAGTTCAAGAAATCATAGATTCCTGTCAGAAATTGGAGTTGCAGAGACATCTGTAATAAGAATGGGGGATTTGTTAGAAGAGGACAACTAGCAGCTATTTGTTATTCATTATTTCTGGTTATGTTCCTATTGTTACATACTATTGCCTAAGGCTTTGCTTATATGGCTATCCCATCCTAAAAGGGATCAGCATGTTTTTAAGGAAATCCTATAATGGTTGATATTGGTTTCATCCCTGGATTTATAGGTGTTGGCATCGACATTGCGATTCGCTGCAGGAAAGAGTTGTCAACTCTCCAAGATGTTGTAAGAGAGATTGAGCCTATCATCACCCACATCCAGCAATATCACCTGCAGATAAACAAAAAGAGGGGTATTTCCACTTCTCACAGTCACAATAATGTTTCAGTGGTTAATGTATGGCTAAAAATATTGGATGTGCTTCTCTTACAAACATCTCAAATGGCGCAACAGTGCACAGTATTCAGCTTTAACATTTTTTTCTCGTTATCAAACGATCATTGAGGTCGCCAATATGAAGTCAAATATTAACAACCATCTCAAGTCGATTTCCATGATTCCATTGGGGCTTACTCATGAAGTTCTTCTTGGGCTGTCCACACCACGCTCAGGGAAAGTGTTCAACCTTCAGCCAGTGCCTCTACATCTACCTCCATGCAGCCTATTTCTCCAAGAACAGAGGGATTTTCATCGAAGATCCCCTCGTAGTCGAACAAGAGGACGCCTTTGCAGTATTAGAGAGATTTGTGGTGGAAGCAGAGGAAGATGGTAGCTCTCTTTTTCGCATTAGCAGTGCACAATATCCACCCCACTCTAGAGCTGCTTTGAATTGGCTGTTTTTTAGTCACTCAAATATAGTGAAGGAAAATTGGCATTTTTCCCCTAAAATCTGGCAAGTTTCATGAATATTTTGAATTGCAATTATCATTTTGGATTGATAGATTTGAAGATGGTTCCAATGAAAGCAAACCCAAATATTCCAAAATATTGAATGCTTAGCCTTCTTCACACCGTGAAATTATTTGACCATCTAACTTCCTTTATTTTAAGCAGGGTAAAAACTCCTTGGAATCATCTAATAGCGAACTTGACAATTGAGGCCTCTTCAAGATGACTTCAGAAACCTGACAATTGAGGACTCGTCAAGATGACTTTAGAAACCTAGTATGAGAAATAAGTCAGCAAACTTATTAAACATATCCAGGGCACTAGAGGCAGATAAACTCAGGGCATTAAATATTAGCGCTAATTCAAATTCATCCTGGGTTTGATATAAAGTCTGATATATCAAATTGGGATTTAGATGAGTCTGGACTACTTTAGGAATTTCAGAGAAGTTAGTAGATGGGTTTGCGTTTAGAAATTGTAAAGTACGTTCATAGACTCGAGATTTAAAGCCTATTCTTAAGGACAATGTTCATAATTTGAATGAACACAAGGGCCTTCATAAGGGGATCAATATTCCTTGTCAGGATTTTATTTAGGTATTTCAAATTAACATATTATGAAAGTTAGACCATGTAGAAGATAGTCCAGTAATTTTACTAAATCTACTTTGGTACTGTACTTTACACCATTTTACAAGTAACTTGTGCCAGGTGCATAACAGAGTCACTTTCCTTAAAGATAAAGGATGTTGGAACATGTAGAAGATGGGAAGTAATTCTACTCCATTCTATTTTAGTATTTCATAATATTTTCATAAGTTGTGTTTGGTACATCACATAGTTAATGTTCAATTAATTCTACTTCATTCTATGTCGGTATTTCGTATTTTTTTCGGCCATTTTACAAATAAGTTTAACCAGGAGCATAACAGTGTCACGGAGCTAATAGATCACCTTCGTCCCACCGGTCTAATGAACCCTCCATTTTGTCTTTGTATTCATCTTCCTAAAAGCTCATGTTCCAAAACAATTGCAGAACAACTTGATTCCAAGACCTGGGCATGGTATTTCCATAACCTGTGCCTTGCTTGGATTTCACAAGTATTTCTATAGAAAGATCTTCTAAATCCATATGAGTTCAACAATTTTATAATCCTTTTCCCCCTTTTTAAGGCGGGAAGAGCCAATAGGGTGTTTACACCACACAAATTAATGCAACACCTAAGTTATTTTAAGAAGTTGAAACACAAGGTGCAGGGAGTGAATCTTCTGAAGGGGATTCTGATAGGCCAAATATGGCTTGCCTGCTAGGACGGTGAACTTTAAAAAAAAAAGTGCCTTAAGTGTTCCACGATAAAGCACTTGCTAATGCTAATGGCATGTCTAAGTTCTTTCAGCTGGACCAATGAATAGGTTATGACCAACTGTTCTAGCACCACTTTTCACTTCAAAGTGTACATAACAAAACAAGTATATATTAGTAATTGAAGCAAGGTTGTTTTTTAAAACTACCACCCAGCCTACTAGATTAAGAATTCTTTGTGGAATTTTCATTAAGTCTATTTTGCATATTATATTTTGCCATTTTTTTTCTGTTATATCAACTTGATGTTGAGCACCCGTGAGCTATAGGCCAATAATCCATATTTTACAAATCTTGGAAATGAACTGTGTATGCAAATAGCCACGCTTACAAAGATAGAATTAGACAAAAATGAGGGTGATGAATATGCAAATATGTGGTTGACTCAGAGATTGCAGACTAAGAGGTTTCCTTTATTTTTGGATGACGTTTGGGAGATGGTTCCCAGTTGATGGAAGAATTCGGTTTGTTGTTGCTAACCCACCACTCCAACTCTAGACTTGTTGTAGGTTCAAGAAATCGCAGAGTCCTGCCAGAAATTGGAGTTGCAGAGACATCCGTAATAAGAATGGGGGATTTGGTAGAAGAGGACAGCTAGCAACTATTTTCTATTCATCATTTTCCATATAACAATGGAAAACTACCAGCAAATAGAGATGAGAAAACGACAAAGGTTGTGAGCGCCAACTGTGGAGGGCTTCCACTCGCTATTAAAGCCATGGGGAGCTCAATGGCAGCCAGAACTCATCCACGGGAATGGAAATTGGTAGTCCACACTTAGGGAAAGTGTTCAACCTTCAGCCAGTTCTTTGTTCTTGATTGGCATATCTGATTACAAGTTATTTTCTCACTGATATACAACCAATCAATAGGATGCTCATTGCTATCATTGTTACAGTCACGCATAAGTCAATGTTATGCAATCAATGTTACTCTTACAACATCAACAAATCGTCAAGGATCTGTCACACAAGGTTTCTGTCCTGTGTCAAGGTCTTTAGCTATTAGTGCTATTGGTGAAGCTTCAGACCTAGGATCACAACTTGAAGAGAAGAAACTGGTAGAGCCTCCTAATCTGAAGATAAATATCACAGATACCCAAAGAAAAGCTCGGTCTTCTCAAGTAATGGCACTTCTAAGTTTGCTACTGAGGCATGACAACACAAAATTGTACATTGTTTCCTTTCTATTTTCTGAGGGGTAATGTACACTCTAAATAGCCACTTGTGATATTAAAACAGTGAGATCTAAGGTCAATATAATGCTCAAACTTATTGAGAAACAAGAGTTGGAGATATTCAATAGAAAAAGATGGAGATGGGAGTTCCAATGGACAATCTGCTTCAAAAAATTTCAGCTCACGGAATCAGGAATCGATTTCAATTATTATGCCTTTGTATGATTAACTTATTAGCATTTCCAAGTATGATATTTCTTCTTATTCCAAAGCTGACAAAGCTTGTCAAAAATAAAGAGTTCAGGTTACCAAGATGAAAAATAAGAGTCAACCTTGACAAATATCCCTGGACTCCTGAGCTGAATAAACTCCAATGACAATACCTATCTTATGTCTTAATTAGCAAGACTCGGAATTATGTGCAATATAGATTCTCTTACCTGAATAAGGAGGAGAAAAATAGAATTCCACATAAGAGACTAATTATTTTAATTAACTAAATATTAATAAAAAGTAAATTAAATCACCTTTATCTTACTAGATTATTTACAATGATTTTAAAACATACTTTCAGTGTTACAACTATTAATTTTTTATGAATATATGTGACTTAGAAATAAACAAATTCACATTAAAACTCATTTATTATGATTTTAAAGCATACTTTCAGTGTTAAGCAACCATTAAAATTTTATGAATAAATTTGACTTTAGAAATAAATAAATTCAAATTATGAGTAGAATTTTTTTCGGGATAAGTTATGAGATGTTGTATAATCCCAACCACGGGTATGAGACAAGAGAGACTAACTATTTTTATTAATTAGATAAAAAAACAAATTAAAATTATGATTTAGTTCTAATAATCATCTTCATCTTACTGGAGAGAGACTAATTATTTTTATTAATTGAATAATAAAACAAATTAAAATTATGATT
>APFE030691520.1:198149-209607 GCA_000404065.3 Pinus taeda | reverse complement strand
GAAATCCCCTTGCCAAAAATAGAGATACTAAAACTAGAATTTGAACCCAAATGGTAGAGAATGTAAAGTAGTGAAATAAAAGTGATCATATGTGGCCATAATAATGTATAGAAGAGGGTGAAATGAGGTCCTATGTGAGAACATAATGAGGTTATGGGTGTTTATGTACCCCAATAATTCATGCAAGTTTGCTAATATACGATCCAATTTTCCCTGGTGCAATATATTATATAATGAGTTATTGTGAATTTTGAATGTTTATATAAATAAAAATAAATAAAACCTTTTTTATAAAGATTTTGTTGATATAAGTAACCATATATAAATTTTATGAAGGCTAATTAAATCAAATTTTAAAATCCTGAAATGAATTTTAAACACATATTCCATATAACATCTAATATAAGTAGTTACCACTAAGTAGGTTTTCATATGTAGTTATGATATCCTATTATGGGAAATGATTCTATATAAATTGCTTCTGGTGGTTGAAGGAAGGATTACTAAGGAGGTTGTGTGCCTTATGGGATAGTAGGACCTTAACTGGTAATTTCTTCCTTTATCCTTTTATATTTTGTAATTTGAGGTAAGTTATGAGTTTAATGACCATATTTTCCTCACAAAAAACATGGGAAGTTTTTTCATAGGTTATTTTACTTCCATTATTTCTATTGATTATTATTATTACTATAATTAGTGTTTTCATTATTTTTGTTGGTATTATCCCCATCATGGTTTTTCTAGTTCACGGGATTTCCCTACTACCATGGTTCCCATTATACTCTTTCTTTCACTTCCTTTTTCAATTGTTGATGGGATTCACCAAGTTTAGTGGTTCAATGTTGGAAGATACTTAACTAGCGAGGGTTGAAAAAAGTTAATGCTAGCCTATTATTGGGCCTATGGTGACACAACATTGGGTCGTGGGAGATTACGGAATGAGTATTATGCATTATTCTATGGACGACTCCAATATATATAATATGAAGTGGATGTTCCCCCATGAAAGTGATCACCATTGTAGGGGGGGACTTTCAACTTTTCATGTGTGGATGACCTTGCATATCTTAAGTGGGTATGGTGGATCCTCATTGTAATGTTTCTTAACCACCATGAGGTTGATGAGGGTGGCTCATGTTAGTAGGTGTGTATGGTGTGACTTCTACATGCGATGGAGATATGTTGTAATGATTACTATAGTATATTGTCCCATATGAAGAGGTGGTCTATAGGATTGGTTTGAATGGATCATTAACCCAATCATATGATTTTTATGATGTTAGCTCCTATATCAAAGAAAAATATATGAACTAAAGTAAAACAATTGAGATAGTGAATACAACAATATCAATAGTTCAATTTAGACCAACAAATGAATTAATAATATCAAAATTTCCACACAAGGGTGTAAAATGTAAAAAAAAAACATGTGTCCTAATGACATTGCATCCTTCCTCTTAAAATAGAATTATGCATTCCTGTAGTCCTAATGATGGGGCATGAATCCACTATAATAGAAATACTAAAGGTATGAAGCAATTAGTTAAAATTAAGGGAACTAGATCATTTCTAAAAGGAACTAGTGACATTCCCAATATCCAATGAAATCTAACTTAGGTATAGTTGCACATTACAACCGCCACCTCTATGGAAATCCTATGTTTTTGTAACTAGGGTAACTTCTCCAAGTATGGGAAGGGGACTCTCAACTTCAAATGCAACCACATGTTATATTATCAAGAACAAGGTGGCTCATGTAAATTTGTAGGAATAAATAGACCTAATTATTTTCCCCTTCATGGTATCGGCCTAGATAATCTTTGTGCACACTTGAGATGAAATATTTTCAACAAAAATTAGATAACTTCTACGTTTCAAATGAGTAGATAAAATGGGGACTTTTTTGTATTCTTAGCCAAGAACAAAACAATATTTTATGACCTCTTGATGGAGAATTTTAGGGTGTTGATTATTATTTTAAAGGCTCAAATTTGGGTATTTACCCATTTTACGTTTGGCTATAAGTGTGATGAATGATATTTTTAAAACTCTTCATTTTTTATGATAGTCCCATATTTCATATTGGACATGAGAGAAAGAGGCAATACTCAAGCGGAGGGAACTTCCAAGGTCAGTAATGTGTGAGTAATGTGGTGTTAGTGAGTGCACATTTGCAAAATTATGAATGGAATAGTAGAAAAATATGCCTTCATGGGGTCCTTATATTTTGCCTAATTAAGCCCTGAGAAAAACTATTGCAATCATGAAAAGTTACAGTATTTAAAAATAGAACTATTACTAGATTGTAGAAGAATATGTGGACATTGTGGTACTTATGCATTTAACTATCATATGTGATGTATTGAAAAATATTTGAAGAGGTAGAGATGTACACATGAGGGGTGATTTCTCTACCTAATTAACCTCTAAATTGTTTTGCAAATTTTCCAAGATGAA
The DNA here is from genome assembly GCA_000404065.3 of Pinus taeda. NCBI lineage: Eukaryota > Viridiplantae > Streptophyta > Pinopsida > Pinales > Pinaceae > Pinus > Pinus taeda. Next base: position 207,150 of record APFE030691520.1, on the reverse strand, counting down.
TTAAGCTTTAAGCTTTTATGATTCACCAAGATTGACCATAACTAAGAGATTTATTTTAGTCCTAATTAAAAGCATAAGGTAGAAACATAATATTAAAATAAATTTTATTTTGAATTTAATTTATGAATCCATGTGCAACCAAAAAACCATCCATGTAGAAAGGAAACAATAAAATTTAATTTTTTCTTCCTCCTACCAACTAATTTCACTAATTACTAATAAAAAATGAACCTAATATTCAATATTCTAAGCCTAAGTTTGTAGGAAATCAAATCCCAATGCCTAATTGCAATGTTGATTGAGTTGAAATGGGTGCCAAAACAACACAAAATAGTAGACTTACATAGGTTTGTACATAGTTAGTCCCACTATTTTTCACTCTACATATCTTGAGGTGGTGGCTAGCCACATGATTTGCATGGGATTCAACAAAATAGACACAAAAATCACATGAATTTTTAAATTTGAAATCTACAAGATAAGGAAGCAAATATCATTTTTTCTACATAATCAATGGGGTTCTTTTCACTCCCCATGTTACAAAAAGAGAGGAATCCAAAAAACTTAATGCAAAATAATTTAAGATATACAAGCCAATACAGTCACCATTCTATTCGAAAACTTTAGCAACATATGTGAGCAAAATTCACAATCTAAAACCAAATTGTAATCTAGAGAAGTGGGTTAGGGAATCAAATTATATTGCAACTTAAAAGGAAAATAAAAACATGAAAGTACAAATTATAAAAATGGCACAATAGAAAAATGTAAAGCAACAAAATTATTAGACCAATAAAAATGGCCTTCAACAATAGCTAGGGGGGTGTGGATTGTTTCTGGAATGGTCCTTGGGAGGGTACTTAGATCCGAAAGTCTCTCTATTTCTCTCATGTAACATGTTCAATATAATCTGACAATGGAGATCAAATAAGAATATAACAATTAGGTAATCGAAGTACTCAACATCCATGTATACTCTCAAAAAATACTAATAACATATACTCCTTAAATCCTCTTCTAAACCTTGTCTAAGGCCTTGTATTTATAGTTTCTTACCATAGTTAATCGACCTAGCTTTTCCTTGCTATTTAAATGGATTTATGCTTAACTGTGAAGAGATGACCACTTGAGTGAAGGCATGGACACATGCCTAGTATCCTATCACATTGAATACAAGGAAGGATTTACAAGCTATTGATATTAATTGCATAACAATATTCTTCATTTTTTTTATTTCATAGATTTACATAGTTTTTTAAGGAAAGGCCACAGATTTTGCACCGAGATCAAAATAGAAAGTGTACATTAAACCCACTATTACATGTTTTTTTCCCCTTTTTTGTAGTGGATTTTTAATGTCCTTAAGGTGAAATTGATTTTCTATATATGTGTACTAAAGATTATTCTTTAATAATTGCCTTAATAATATTTTGAGCAACATTTAGGTGATAACATATACTATTGATTCCTTATTCCTCTCAAAAATTATAAATGGGATGTCATTAATGATATCTCACCTATATTACATTATTTCCCTTTCATATAAATGTGTATACAATGTTGGTCCAGTGATCACCACCTCACTCTCAATTATTAATGTAAAGGAATAGAAATTGATCATAGCCTCATCCTTGGTATTGGTAATGGTTTAGACTTACCAATAATAATAAAAAATGTGCTTTATATGCATGGCAATGGTAGAATAAATAATTATAGATATATATATATAATACACACACACTTCACTTGTTTTATATAGTAGGGACATATATGGACAAATGAGGAGTTGGACATTAAGTGAGAAAGTAAAAAGGGAAAATAAATTGCACTATTAACCTTTACAATTAAGTAAAACACTAAATTTAGTTTAAAAAGTTTGTAATTTAATTAAATAAATTATTTATAATTACAATACAAACATATGTGAGTTAAAAATATAAGAGAAAATACAGTTAGATAATGGATGAAGAAAAAAATTTGTTACGATAAAAATAACTAATAAACACATTAAATAAAGGAAAACCAAAAATTATTCATGAAGTATATTATGAAATTTTGCATAAGCACTAGAGAAAAAGATAATAGGTGACCACAAGTACCACCTTTTACGCCTTAATGCTTGATGGATGTGACACTGCTAAAATTTGCATGAAGAGAGTGAAGTCTAATTATACAAAATCTTGACCATGCCTTGTTGTTTCTGGGTTAGGGATTCCACATAATTCCACATTTTCTTGATAGAAGAGCTTCATTGATGTTTTATTGAATTAGGTTTAAATTCATTTCACATTACTATTTGCACACTCTTTCATATAACTTAGGTAGATCAACAATTGTAAGGGAATGAAAGTACCTTGGGATATAGTAGAGTGGTCAACTAATAGGCTTAATTTGTTTGGAAGGGAAGGATATTGGGAAAAATCTTAGAGAAAATCCTTAGAAAAAATTGGAACATAAATCTAGTGGAGAGGAGAATTTGTAACCTTTAGACTAAGCGATGGTTGTTTTAATAATTCAAAAGGAAATATATATATATGTTTGATTTTGAAGAATATATATATATATAAGCATTTTATTTATGCATAGAAAAATTGAGTTCTTATTGGAAACATTATTTACTCGTTTAGGTAGTTTCTTGCATATATTTTGCAAACTACCTTGAAACAAAAATACATGCCTAGGATTAATAATTATTGTTTAGGTGATTAGTTCTTTTTTTATTAATAAATTAATTTCCTCAATATTTTGGCATTGTTTCCAGGGAGACAGTCAAATAGCACTACCGCACTAATATTTGGTTGTAGATGCATGTCTAACTACGAGAGGGTTGGCTATTAAAGATAGAAGGTAAGAAGGCACACACACACCCTAGTTGACTTGTGGTAAGGTCTTCCCTCTATCGTTAGTTTGATATCATATAGCATGCATGGACAAAAGTAGGAAGTTTAGAGGTATACTTTTGAAAAATATTTGTTTTTTATGATCTCACTCAAGTGGTGTTGTAAGCACCACCCATTCCACTAACCAATTGGTAGGAACATTAATAGGATGAGCCTTGAAGCAATACATGAGGAACATCTTCTATTTTGTTTAGAAATGGCACATATTTCTACTTTCAAATTCTCTATCAGAGATCTAAGAGGAGTGACACAAATGAACGTCATTCCCCCATCTGCTCTACCAAATTTTCATGGTTTGGAAAACGAAGACCCAGATACATTCTTATTTGAGTTTGAAGTACTTTGTAGAGGATGTGATTATTTTATTAATTCTCAAAGGTTGAAAGTGTTTCCTCTTACTCTAAAAGGAGAAAATCTTTGATGGTTTATGAACCTTGGTGGGAACTGCATCCAAACATGGGAAGACATGAGGAATGTATTATTGAAGAAGTACCAAGGCTATTGCAAGGCCAATGAAGATAATTTCAAAATGAGACAACAAGAAGATGAAAACTTGGAGGAATATGTGGAGTGATTTCAATACAACCTTCAAAAGTCAAAGCATAAGAATTTGACAAAGGAGATCTTCAAAACACTCCTTCTTAAAGGAATCAAAGATCAATTTTTAGAAATCTTAAATCTGATTGGAAAAGGTGATATTTTTAGCTATCATATGATGATGTTTATGAATTATGCATAAGGTACTCAAGAGGAATCTCTAAGGTTGGTAAGATTTCTAGAGAACTTTCTTCTTTATTTTCCAAATTTTCTATAAGAACAAGAGACGTAGGAGCTAAAATAAGTGTTTTATTTGAAAATTAATTTTATTATCTCTCTAAATTCACAATTGGATGTTTTGCAGGTTAGCAAAAATCAAGAAAAAATTGAAGAAGTTTTTTCCCTCATTGCTTAAAGGAGTATCCCATGAATATTTTCTCTTTCTTACTTGGGATGAAAAAAAACATATCAAAGAGACTAAGAAATTGTGACAAGCTCAAAAACATGGAAACCATGGCCTACATGTATCGTTCAAAACACTTCCTCTCCATTTTCTTACTTGCATAATCCATCATAGAATAGTCCTATGTTAGGGAAGCCATGCTAATCTCAATATAACCCCCACCAATATTGTTCACAAGCTTGGCATGACTCATCTTATGATTATGTGACTACTCTCCCTCATCTTGTAGCACAAACACATCATCCATATTCTTCACCAGCTCTTCAACAACATATTTCTTTCCTATCAAAATCATTCAAACAACCCAATCAGCTATATCATCAAAATCCTCCATGCCGTACACAATTTCCTTCTCAATTCATTCCATACCCTCATAGTAATAAACCAATACAACATGCTTACAGTGATGAACTTCAAAATTTACCCACCCTTCCCACCCATTCTATATCACTTGCACCATTGTAGAAAACTTATATTGAGATTGGGAAGGTTTCAAATCAAAAAATTATAGAATTTATGAAAGAAAATGAGGTTTCTTCCAATCTACATCAACATGTTGTTGAGATAAATAAGACATTAGAAGCTCAAGAACTTAACGATATAACAACTATGGTAAATAAAGAATTTAAAGGCTATATTGAAGATTTTTTTCACTCTATCATCTGTTTGCAATATCACTCCATCCTTCGGCAATTTTTGGCTCCATCTGTTCAAGGGAACTTAGTTTGTCCTACACTGGTATTTATTAACGTACATTTTTATAATTTGGGTATGTACATACTTTAGACCTTGTTTTGAAAATGGCTCCATTGGATGTACTCTTATACGTAGATATATTTATATTTTTCAAGTAGAGTAGGTTAGTGTGGCAAATAAAATAAATAATTACATAAATAAATAAATTTCTTTATATGTAAAAAGAGTTGTGTTTGTTCCAACATGTTGTGTAAATTAATATTTATGATAGATATTTGAATTTTTTGTCTATGTAGACATAATATATTGAAAATTATATTTCAAGAAACAATCATCATCATTTTGGAAAAAAATTGTCTTATCATATTTTATGGTTTGTGGGCTGATTATTTATGAAAAAATAGTGAAAGGAGCCCGTCATGTTTTGAGGGTGCAGATGGGTAATATTTTCAAAAAAAAAAACTAATAATTAATTAGCCCCTTATGTCTAATTTCTAACCCAATTTGAATCACTTAATTTTGATTTGAAATGAAAATGTTATGACCAAAACATTGACATCATGTCTAAGTAGGCAATTCAAGGAAAACGTTGGGACAATCAGTTTTTGGAGGTCTAAGTGACTATATTTTGAAAATGTGTTTCTATGGTATATTCCCCTATTAATATAGTTTATTATTCAATTTTAATCACTGAATTTTGATATCGTATGAGAAATTTATGACCATAACATTGACTTCCTATCATAAATCAACACTCTTAAAACTTTGTTTTCCTGGTTGTTCCTAAGCATATTTGACCCATCAATTATTCCTTTATTCAAAACATATTTCTATTAGAGATATATAAATGAATATACTTTAATATACAATTTGAATCAATTCAATTTGTTATTCAATGAAAGAGTTATGCTCAAAATATGGACTGTTGATATAACATGGGAAATAGAAAAAAGCTCTCTTATGTAGGTCGTTCTAAGCATGTTTGACATATCATTACATGGATTGTTTAAAATACGTTTCTATTCAAGTTATATCTCTTTATTTATTTTCATCTGGCTTTTGAATCACTCAAATCTAATGAAAAACAAATGAGTTACAATTCAAACACTGCTTGGATAGTATGGCTAGCCACTACTCTCTTGCAGGTAAAAATTGAATTTTATTTTGTTATTTTTTTGTGGATTTGTTTTATAGGTTACCTACTTCTTATTTTTTTGCATATTTATTGGATTAGTAAAGCCTATACACCTCTCTTTTTCCATGATTTCATGTTTTATTGCAGTTAGATGCTCATTTTTTGCAAGACCTAGGAGAATAAAGGAGGTCCGTTTATGAACAAGTGATTCTTGAAGGAAATGTTAAAGAAATAAGGAAATTTCATCCAAGCATATATTAAGGAAGTTATATTATATTATTTTATTCTTTCTAGGTGTTATTTTCTAAAAAAAATTAGCATAAGATCTTTCTACAAAATTGTTCCCATTATTTCCCACCAACACAAAGAAAACAATGTGAAGACTTTTTCATTACTTGACTGATTCATAACAAGAAAAATGGACAATTGATTTCCATTTGAAAATACAAGTCATTGCTACCAAATAATTTTTCCAAAATATATTTTGTTTCCATTCATTCACCATTGAAAAATTGTTGTTCCCTTAGGAAACAACATTGTTGTAACCAAAATCCAAGTTGTTGTAACTTAAGTTATTTGTTTATTTATTGTTTTTAAATAAAGTGTTGTTTCTTTTATAATTTCTCTTATGTTTTTATGTTTTAGGTGGTATTTCCTTCAAAGTCATGGTTGTTGTTCCTTCATCAAAATAAAAGAAGAAATTTTTTGAGTTTTATGTTGTTGCTCCACATCTATCCATTTTTTCCCCAAGTCTTATCAACTATATAGTTGCCTCATATCTAGTATTAAAACACTCTTATGGTAAGTCTTTCCATAAATGATTTACTCTTAATTCCTCATTATTTTGTAAAGTGACTATGACCATTGGATGACTAATCCTTCTCCATGTCACATTACTAGGATCACCTATTGAGATATATTTTGGGAGGGATTGTCATAGTATTGCTTCATAATTCATGTCCAAAAGCTTAAAATGGTATGGGTAGTTTCAAGGTTATAACATGAAACAATGGTATTGTTAGATAAATAATTCTTGAATTATAATTGGTGTTACCTTAGCTACAATTGATGTTTTCTAACTCACAACTCTTGTTCTGTCAGTCACAGTTGTTGTTTCCTGACTCATAGTTGTTGTTCCCTAAGTTTCACTTGCTATTTCCTGACTCATGGTTGTTGTTCCCTCAATCACAGTTGTTGTTTCCTAACTCACGGTTGTTATTCCCTCAGTCACAACTATTGTTTCCTAATTCACTATTGGGACAAGGTCCCCTATGGTCGATTTTTGGGTTAAAAGCCCAAGTTTTGGTATGTAAAGTGTAAAGTCTTTGCAATTTGTGGCTGCGGAGCACGTAGATGTAAAGTATCATAAATGGTTTCCACTCTTCTTTTATGTAAGTTGTGTCAGCTTTAGAAGATCCACCCATTGGTCCATGGACCATGGAATTGTATAAAAAGGAGAGTCTTAGAAGAGTCTAAGGTAGTGAAGTGATTGATGGGTCAGTAAGAGTTAAGAGCAAAGATTCTTAGTATAGAAAAAAGGCTATATAGCTGTGTGCATAGAGGCCTAGGGTAGAAGTTTGCAGCTGAGTGCATGGACCCCTGCAACTGAGTGCGTAGGGTAGTTAGAGTCTGTAAGAAGATCTGAAGTCCTAATAGAAAATATTACTATGGAAATATCTATGTTTGATCTATTTACTTCTCTTATGAATAAATGCGGTTATGTTATGCTAAATAATGGTTTCTGTTAAACAGACATGGTTAACGAGAACAAATGGAAAGATAAAGCATGACAGTACAATTTTTATTCACAAAAGATGTACATTTATAGTACAATATGGTGACCGTTGGGATTCAGATCCCAAGGTCCCTTGGACTGCTTTGTCAGTTCGGCTTCCACACTAACCTTTTAGGATTAGGTGTCCAACATTCCCCCCCTTAATCCGAAGGGTTATGTATGAGTCCAAGAAAAGAGCTGTAATACAAAATGTGCAGTAATGCATGGCAGCACTAGGCTGAATGTGCTCTATGAAATGTTGGTAAAAAAGGGCGGTGGTTTAAGGATAGCCACCAACGCTGGAACGCTTAGTGCAATTCCTAGAACTCTTCCAAACTTCGCAAGAAGCTGTAAGTCTTCTGCTAGAGGAAGTGATCCTATTGTTTCAAAGAGGGAAACCTTCAACCGTAAAAGGGAGGCCTCACCCCACATAAAAGGTAAAACTTCAACCTGTAAAAAGGGAAGTCTCAACCTGTGATGGTTTAAGGATGACCAACAACTCTGGAATGCTTATGCAATTCCTCGAACTCTTCCAAAACTGGCAAGAAGATGAAGTCTTCTGCTAGAGGAAGTGTCCTCAATTTTGTCTCCGAAACTCTTCCAAAACTGGCAAGAAGCTGAAGTCTTCTGCTAGAGGAAGTGTCCCACATCGCTAACTGAAGGCATGTTCAGGCATCTTTGTCTCTGGCTACAACTCTGAAACTGATGTGGCAAGTTGTGGCTCAGGCTCGCTTGATGTGGCTTTGAAGCTTGTAGATGACCATCATTTCCCCCCCTGTCAGATACAAGGTGAGAAGATGGAAAAAACTCAACTGCAAGACTGTTCAATATTCTGGAACAAGTTCTGACATGTGTTTGGAATATCTTCTTGGCTGTTGATTCCCATTGCCAAGAAGCGATCCATCCTAGATGAATCTTTCTTCTTGCAGGACGTTTGTTTTTGAAGCATCTGTTTGAAGAATGACTAGTTTTATGACAGTGCTTACATGGATGAAGATCAAAACAGTGATCTTTCAAATGGCCAACTCGTTCACAGTGTTGCCATTTCACAATTTGTTGTTGTTGTTGCTGTTGTGGAAGAGGAGCAGAGTCTGGAACAACTGAAGTTGAACTGTCATGAATGAAACCAGCACTTTGAAACTGAATGGGTTTTGAGTAGACTGGGATATGAAGGGACAAGTCCTTGTCATATCCAAGTCCAGTTTTGTGCTTGTTGTGGACAAGATGTTCCCAAGGTCTGATGATGGGCTTGGGAAGTGCAGACTGAGTTTCTGCATCTGCATGTACAACTGTTGCTTTATCTAAATGCACTGTAACATTATTGTCTCGCTGTTTATGGGAGTCTGTTTCAATCTTCTGAGCAGAAATAGGTTCAGAATGATGACTCCATTGCTGTAGTTCTTCTTGTTGCAGCTTTGTCTCAAGCTGCAAAAACTCAATATTCTCATGTGCATTTTGGAGACAAATTTTAATATTGGAAAGAGAGGTTTTGTTGA
>APFE030691520.1:169124-198129 GCA_000404065.3 Pinus taeda | reverse complement strand
TCCAAGACCGGTTCTGTGCTTGTTGTGGACAAGCTGTTCCCAAGGTCTGATGATGGGCTTGGGAAGTGCAGACTGAACTTCTGCATCTGCATGTACAACTGCTGCATTATTAACTTGTTGCTTATGGGTGGCTGTCTCAATGTTCTGAACAAAAACAGGTTCAGAATGACTTCTCTGTTTTAATTCTTCTTGCTGAAGCTGAGATTCCAACTGCAAAAATTCAATGTTTTCTTGTACATTTTTTAAACAGATTTGAATGTCTGCAACAATGGCTTTATCAATCATAATTGTATTGTCCATGGTAGAGTGCATTAGAGTATTCAATAATTCTAATACAATACCCATTCTATCCATGATCTCAGCTTATAGCATGTAATGCTGTAAAAAGTTCCAAAATGTAACGCTGTCAACAAAATCAACCTGCTGTAACGATACTAATTGCTGCAAACAAGACTGTAAACTGCCTGAAAACTGAAAATGTATAAACTAGCAACCATCCATCATCTTGAAAATAATCAAAAACCTTATTTTATTATGAGATGCCACCTTCCTCTTGTAACTACTCTACTTGCTTTTTTTTTTTTTTTTTTTTTTTTTTTCAACGTGCTAATCAAACCCCGTTTTCAACGCAACCCACGTTACTTATTTCTCGTTTCTCCGTATTTCAATGTCCACAGATTCCAAATCTATTAAAGAAGCAATAATCTCTTTACATAACGCTGCTGTATGTAACTGAATGCATGGTACTAAATTATAAATGCCTCATTCGTACATGACCAACCCCACCAACCACTGTATAATACGCGTAATTCACGTACAAAATTTGAAAAAGCCCCACCCAAGATGCCAAATCTGTGACTGCCGCTACTCTACACTCTCAAACAGTCAACCATCATCAATACAAACCCTTGATTGAGGATATCACTACTCCCCTCCGTTTCTTTTGTGTACAGAGCATGAGATTCCACTGGAAAGCGAAGAAACTGCAAAGGAATGCAAAGAATTCTTCCCAATTCATCCATCTCATTAATAATTCCTTCTTTCAATCAACCATCCAGTCCAAGGTTCAAATCTTTATGTATGCAATTTGCTGGTTGGAATAAATAACACGAATGGATCGGCTCTGTTCTGACCAGTTCTTCAAACTCTAATTCTGTGGTGAATTCGTGGAATTTTCAAAGTTATTATGGGCTCTTCAACGATGAAATGGCTCAGGTGCTTGTGAAATTATGGTTCTGGAAGGACTCGATCTCTAGACCTGATTTAATAATCCGTCGATATAATAAGGCGGTTGCTGGAGACGAAAAACGCCAGAACAATAAGGCAAGCGCAGGTGACGGAAGCCGAGGTACGGCAGCTCTGTCAAGTTTCAAAAGATATATTTCTCAATCAACCAAATTTATTGGAGCTTGAGGCGCCTATAAAGATCTGCGGTGATATACATGGTCAATATTCAGACTTGTTACGGCTGTTTGAGTATGGTGGCTACCAGTATCAGAAATGTCTGCTTGTGCCAAAATGATGATTGGAAATACGTTGTGCAAAGGCAGTGCACCAGATCATACAACTATCTCTGTACCAAATTCTTGTTCGCAGATAAATGTGCTATCTAAAACAAGTTTGAAGCCCAGGTCTCTTCCTGTGGGTGGATTGATTCGATTGTCATCTATACTTGATAGAAAAGCCATATATGGGCAGTTTCTCGAGCTCACACCCTGTGTAGGTCTGGGCATATGTCAGACACCTTCGAGAAGGATAAACTTCAATGTTCAGGCCATTACGGGAGCCTCTCAGGCCGGTACGGGAGCCTACTGGCGGATATTAACAGTGGGAAAAAAATTCAGACGGAGCCTCTCAACTTTAACAATGAAAAATAGTGCATTTCCTCTTCGATGCACGTCGGATGGTGCTGGAGACCTAAGAAGACCAAGGCAAGGAGGAAACCATTCCACGACGTCAATGAGTAGCTGGTTTCAGATAGGTAAATAGTGGAGGAATGCCTAAGTGTAGGGAACCTCTAATGTACTGAGATTGGAAGACTCCATGAAACGGTCCCTATCGACCACAGGAGATGGAGACGGGCCGACCTACTTCCAGAGATTCGAATATGAAACTTTTAAAAAACAATTACACCATCAATTTAAAAACTGTTTTATTACTTAGCTGTCTGCGCACGTTCTCCACCGATGATTCGTTGGGCTCGACTTAGTTCACGCGAGAGCTGAGTCTGGCGAACATTTACCAGGGGAGTGGAAATGTCGGGTCCTCCAAATCCAAATCCTTTTCCGTTGATTCTGATAATCTTGAGATCGACTGGAATGATGATCGCACACGAAGAACAGTGGCGTTACCCAAGAGTACGCAGCCTTGAGATTGTCAGGTACGCAGTCTGATGCGCTCAGCTTCAATGTTTTAGGTTGTCAGGAGCGTTAGGACAGAGTCAGAGCAGCGCTGGAAGGACAGAGTGCATGCAGGCAGCTAATTATATGGAGTAGCGGGTATGCAGCTTCAGGTGTGCAGCTTCAGGTATGCAGCTTCAGGTGTGTGACAGAGGAGCAGGTATGCAGTCAGGACAGATTTAAACAGGCCAGCACTATTCAAGGCAACTACACAGGCCACACATCATGGCTCTGATACCATGTTAAACAGACATGGTTAACGAGAACAAATGGAAAGATAAAGCATGACAGTACAATTTTTATTCACAAAAGATGTACATTTATAGTACAATATGGTGACCATTGGGATTCAGATCCCAAGGTCCCTTGGACTGCTTTGTCAGTTCGGCTTCCACACTAACCTTTTAGGATTAGGTGTCCAACAGATCTAATTATGCCTCCAAAGAAGAAGAACAAGGAGGACCCTTTGAATCCATTAATCCCTCCATCTATAGACCTAGATCATATTCCATTAGCTTATATGGATTACAAGATCAGTGAGACACAGTGCGATTGTGAATTTTTGGAACTTTATTGTTGGCTAGAGGATAAACATGTTAACAAAACAGATGAAATTGGACTCTGGGAGTCCAATATTCCTCACTATATTTTCCCTCTGACCTTCCATGCCCCTGAATTCACCAGGAAATGCCAAATTTGTTATGTTCCCAGTCAAAGAGCCATTATAGCCCCATCTAGTGAAATATTTTTTTCAATTACTTCCCAATCTATAAACCAAATGATGCTAGCTCTCCCTATGGAAAAAAGTAACCCATTTTCCTTAGAATCCCTCACCAAACTCTATTAGAAGCTTGATTTTTCCAGAAGAGCCAAGATTTTTGATATCTTCTTACCAGAAAATGCCTAATTGCCAAAGAATAATCCTCCATACCCTTCCTCAATCTTCCCTGATCAAGCTAAACAAATTATAACCATCATTTCATACATTCTAGGTTATTATTTTCATCAGTGGGTAGATGAACCCATTCTAGGTTTCCTTTCCATTTTTTCCATAGATAGCAAACCATCTATTTTGTTTAATTTCAGTCAATTCCAGGCTAATAGCATACATGAATAGTTTCTTAATTTTCCAACAAAACAAGTGTTTAAGTACACTTCCATTTTAGTTTATATGTTTTTTTATTATCAAGAAGACAGGTTCAGCTTTTCCATGCAGAACTAGATGAAGAAGGAAACCAGCAGTCTGTAATATTTTCGACATCTTTAGTGATGAAAGAACAACAAGAATTATCCTATAAACAATTCATTGAAGAATTCGTCCACCCATCTATGAGTATCCTAAACATCTCAGGAGAGCCCAGAATCATTGAAGACATCAAGATGATTCTACATTTGACAGATCAGGCCAAGACTAGAGACTGGTATTTATACCAGAATTACACAGAAATCAGATTTTATGGTTGCGAGTCAACACCATACAAGCTCCCAAAATACCTCCCTATGAGGACTTTTTCCCTTGAATATATCAGGCAAATGATAACTTCAAATGATATTCACTTTGTGGTGGTAAAGAAGAAGTCCCACTTTTGGATAAAGACATAGATGGGCCATTTCATATGTAACACCAAGTCAGCAGGAGAAGAGGCAAATAAAATCCTTAAGGAAATGAAATTCAGCCTAAGTTTCGCATGGTCTTATGACCCTTGGGGTATCATTTCTAAGTTGAGAGTAGAAAACAAAACTACTCCATATATCCATACCCCAAGGCCTGAGATAGAGAAATATGTAAACCAGTCATAATGGATAGAGAATACATTATAGGAAGATGAAGACCAATTATTTTCTACTTCAAATTTACAGAATCCCACTCCTCAAGAGAAAAAAAGTAAAATATAGAGAGAGGAGGGATCATTATCAACAACAGGTAGTGAGACCAAGGATTTTAGAATTAGTTACACGAAAAGAGCTAAGATGACTCCTAGGATAGATGCAGAAAAGGACACAAAAGATCAAGTTTTCATCATAATTGGAGAAACATTATCTACAAGCAGCAAGTTTGTTTCATCTCCTACTAGACCTTCACTATCACAAGTTCAAAAATATACAAAGCTAGCTTCGTAGGATGTCCAAGGAGAAAAGGAAAAATTTGTTTTTGGCAGGTACCGGCGGATCAAACTTAAGAATGAGATTCTTAATAACAACACCTACACCCAGTTTTGGAAGCAGACTTTTGCAATTTCTGATATAGAATAAGGAAAAATGCAAATGGCCTTCCTTGAGGCCCAAATTGCACATCCTAAGACATCAGCAGATTACAAGAGCATAACATTTGAATTCAGCACAAAATATATCCATCCCATTGATCAAATGGAGATGCATAAATAGATTGATGAGATGATTTCCTCTACCTTAACTAATACGGCCATGTCATTGTCAAAGCTACAGGTTTCATATGCAAACATTCAGTCCCAGTTAAAAAACGAGAAGATATCTTCTTTAGCAAAGGACAATAGGATCAAATCTTTGGAAGATTTGGAAGTCAACATAGGATATGATCCTAAAGATATAAATGTTGCAGAGGAGATCATCAAGAACAAAAATCTTGATATTGCAGCATTGAGAAAGCAGTTGAAACTACCAGCCACAGACGATCCCTTGATTAAAGATATTGAAGAAAATGAGACACAGAAAGCTGGCATGATGAAGTTAATCATGGAGAAGAACATTCATATCAAACAGATGGAGTTAGAAATGGAGAAAATGATTAAAGAGAAAGAAGAGAGTCAAATGGTAGTCTCCCTGGATGTTATATCCATTACTCAAATCCCAGCTATAGGAATTGTAACTGCAGTAGTCTCTTCAACTCAAGATACAAGTGTTGAACAGGTGACAAAGACACTGGAAAATATGTCAATCCAGTCAAAATAAATTAACAATTTGCATGGGTAGCACAAAGCTTTGGAAGAACAGAAAGCCAAAACTGAATCTTCTCATTTGGTTGAAGTACAAAAGTCACAAAGGTTGTAGAGAGGTTACAAAAGGTGGAGAAGGATACAACAAATTGTTCAAACCTTAGCCCAAGACAAGGAATCCATTTGGATGGATGTTTTGGACTGCATGAATGAGATTTGGCCATGTATCCAAATCATTTTTTAATAGAAGAAACTGGTACAAAAGGCCACTAAAACCATTATTGAAGTAAGGGATAACATGGGAGACATGCCTACACAAGCTTCCAACATCATCAAATTCCTTAATGCAAAGAATAAGTATGAACTTGAAGAGTTAGTAATTAGTGACAGGACTTCCACCATCTTGGAAGTCAAGAAGGTTTTGACTAGAAGAAATCTCATAAATCAATTGGAGGAGAAATGTGAAACACTGGAGTTGGGAGTGAACATATTATTCAATAGGATTGAAGCATTAAATCAGAAAGGATTGCCCAACATATATGTGATTAATGACAAACCGATTGCTCAAGAAGATTGTTATAAAGATGAAGGAAGTGGCCAAAAGCAGTATTAAATTTAGTGGTATAAAAGGCAACATGATAGCTAGAGCATTCTTAGACATAATGGGAAATGACTTCTTTATCCAGCATGAGGTAAAACATATCTTCACAGTAAAGCCGACATTTGCAAAGTATACTAAGGTTGATGAGATTTACCGAAGGGTAATCAAATTAACCATTCCAGATGAAAAAATGTGGGAGCAACTATGTGACCTATTGGACTAAAAAGCAACTCGAACATCAGCAAGCACATCAGCTAGCATAATACAGTTATAGGTTGATTCAGTAACCAAATCCTCCAAAACAGAGCCACCTCTTCATGCAGTTGTTCACCTTGTCTATAATTCTCTAGAAGATTGATTTTATTGGTTAGGATAATGTTAATCATGCACTTTCAGTTGAGACAACAATTTTGTAAATCATTTTGTAATTATTCTATAAATACTTCACTGTTTAAAGTATTAGAGGTTGATTGTTGAACATACTTTCCTCTGCAAATTGTAATTTTCTAGTTTCTGGAAGCATCAATAATACAATGACAATCTTCACAGGATTCATATGGTGTATGAATTAGTGATGTTTTCTTTTGTTCATGTGTTTAATCATTGTCTCTTTTCTTTGTCATTTCTAAAAATCTTAATTTCATAACAGAAATTGTGACGAATAGGATATGTTATTCATAACACCCTATTATGGTTGTTAGTGATTTATATGTTTTTCGCTGAAGTCAGATTAAGGAATCCTTCATCGCTCCTTAGTTTCTACTGAACCTTACATTTCTTCTATTTCATAATCCATTTAAAATTCTGAGAGATCCAACTAGTGCAACCTATCTTTCCCTATGAAACTCCTTCAAAGTTTGATACAGATCCATTTAATCTTTAGACTCCATTGCCCAATGGAAATATAACAATTTAGTCAACCAAACTATCCAATCAAAACAAAATTAATACAATAATAACTAGCCTGAAATTTACACCAAACATAGCTACATTTTACAGAGAGATCCCTCCCTAAAGCTAGCAGGGATAGATCTCAGCTTCCAAAGTGGTTTTGATGTTGTCCTATGTGTTTACTCCCTCAACCTCAAAAATACAAAATGACGACATAGTGGCGACCATACTGGGGAAGAATACTTTTTAAATTGAAAATAATTGTTTTCCTGGTAGTCATTCAATATTTCAATAAGTCAAATTTTTTATATCTCAAAGGAATACATGATATGAGGTTGTAATCTTTGTATATATTTGAGTGTGTTATTAATTTTAATTTTATTAGTTGTGTGATAAGTTTTCAATAAATCTGGTTCCTAAAAGAGTTTTCACTAGAGCTCACCCAGATCCTAACCCTGCTAAATTTTTAGATAATCCAGAGAAATTAGTGAGAATGAGAAGTCTTACAGAGAGCCAGGGTAGTAATAGTCCTTTGCCTGGGTATAACTCTCTTCCTGAGAAGTTTGAAACCATTCAAGATATATAGTTTGATTTTCCTTTCAAACACAGTTTGTTTAGGACAAAATTTGAAAGCTTTGAAGAAGCTATACCGCGACCATATGTACTCCAAACTTAGCCCCCCTGAATTAGATCCTAATCAAGAGCAACTACAACAATTTGATAAATTACAGGGTTTAGTCTTAGCTTTGGACCAGGCCACTAAAGAAACTTATATTCAACAATATATTGAATTTTTAGATTTAACAATTGCAGCAACTTCTTTGTCCACCTGATCTTCCCACTCGGTTAATCTACAACCCCCTAGTCCTACTCATTCTATAGTCTCTACTTTTTCACCTATAACAACTCAGACTATTGTTCATACTATCCATGTAGTTACTATAACTACACCTTCCACGGGTCTATCTTCCATTCAAAATTCTCAAACCATCTATGGCAGCTAGGTATGCACCTTTTGTGTTACCAAGCCAACTAAATGTTATGCCTACAGACTATCCATCGAAAATTCCAATGTTTGATACTACTGGTTCTCAAACTTCTCAACACCACCTAGATAGGATGAATGATGTTTTCGATCTTCAAGAAGTAGATGAGGTTGATGTGAAGATGAGATTTTTTGCTCAAAGTTTAGCAGGTGATGTCAAAAAATGGTTTAGGGGTTTACCTGCAAGAAATATAGTGAACCTTGATGCATTCCATCAAACTTTCTTAGCTAGATGGGAAATCAAGAAAAATCCTCTTCAACTCCTAAATGAATACAAAATACTTAAAAGGAAACCTAGTGAAACTGTGGAGGAATATTGTGAACGATTTAGTATAGTCTACAATGCAATTCCTATAGATATCAAACCCTCCCCTAGCCTAGCTTTAATCGATTTTCCTGATGGTTTTGATGTAGACATGCAGTATCAACTTAGAGAGAGAGACCCAGCTAATTTTGAAGAAATGCAAGCCAATGTTATAAAAGTTGAAGCTAATATCTTAGCCAAGAAGGCCAAACTAAAATATAAATGTAGGGCTACCATTAAGGAAGAGCCTTCCACTTATACCTTTGATCACAAAATTGATAATCTAGTTAGGACAATGGAAAAGATTATGGAAATAGTAAGCATAAATAATCAAGCTCAAATGAGAGAAAATCAAACTACTCCTCAAAATAGGAACCCAAACTTCAGAAGGAATATTCCCCAGATCAAACAACAAGAACAAAAGGGTCTAGACCAGCAAGTCCATCCTCCTTTTCAGGAAAACTATATTGATGATGAGGGAAATATAATTGAATATTTAGATGACAATCAAATAAATATGATGGGAATAAATAATGATGAAATTTTTTTTCTTACTCAAGAGGAGCAAGAACTTTTCCTACTAACTCAAACCGAACTTGACTCTGAGGAATCAGATGAATATAAACAATATTTTGAGAATGCCATTATGGAAGTCCATAGGCAATCTAACCTTAGGAGTAAAAGGACTTCAGACATTCTTGACAACAAGAACTCTGAGAATCCTGCTAAGAAATCCTCTGACACTCATGCTAGGAAAACCACAGACAATTCTCCTAAGAAAATTTTTTATAATTCTGGAAAAAATAAAGTAGAAACTCTTGCTAATAAGATAGGTGATTGTGCTTCCAAAACTACTCCAAACTAATATCCCAACCACAAGTCAGCAAAAATAACCTATCTCAAAAGAAATTGTTGATCAATTTGATTTTCCCAACCTAATTAAGTTTCAAACATCATTCAACATTGAAAAAAAAATAGCAAAACTAAAAATTCCCATTCCCCTAACAGAGTTAATGAACAAAAATATATACAGACCTCGAGTGATGAAAGCTCTAAACATTAGGGAAAATATAGATTCTGTTAATTTGAATGATGACCAACTTGAACTCTTATTTTGGCTAGAAGTTGAAGGAAAACCTGAGGAAGGAGGTGTTCCTCCATTCTATGATAGCCTAAATATTCATGATAACATCCTCCATAATGCTATGCTAGATCAGGTGCTTTGTACAATTTAATGCCTAAAGCTGTTATGGAAAATCTAGGACTTGACATTACCAGACCTTATAAAGATTTATATTCCTTTGATTCCAACAAAGTAATATTCCTAGGTCTCATCAAAGACCTGTGTGTTACTTTAGCTCAAATCCCGGCCAAAAGTATGGTAATGGACATAGTGATTGTAGATATACCCCCTAATTATGGCATGTTGTTGTCACTCTCATGAGGTGCAAAGTTACAAGGAACCCTACAAATGGATATGACCTTTGCCACCATACCAGTGTTTGGTTAGAAAAGAAGATTATATAGGGAAATTTTGATGAAATTCATTTGAGTAGTCAAGACAAGCCTCACAACTATCCTCTTTACTGTGTCCACTCAAATTTAGACTCTTTCATTCTTTATAATGATGGAGACATCAACAATCAAAGTTACCAAAGAAGAAACTGATATTTGTAAAATGGATGCAAACCAAACACAACTAGTAGAACAAAAACTCTTCATGAACCTCTTTGGAACATGAGCTTTGATGGCTCTTGTAGCAAAGAAGTTTCTGGAGCAAGAGTGTGGGTTGAAAACACAGGAAACAATCACGTTGAAGGTCATTCATACAAGTTCAATTTTCAATGTACAAATAATATAGCTAAGTATGAAGCACTTACCATAGGATTGAAATTGTTGAAAAAAATTGGGTGACAAGAGAATCTCCATTTAGGGGGATTTTGAGTTAATCATAAAACAAATTAAAGGAGAATATTCAGCCAAAAACCCTAGATTGAGAGCATACAGAAATGTTGTGCTCAATTTTCTAGAGAGGTTTGTTGAATATGACCTTTTTGCAATTCCTAGAAATCAAAATATTGTTGCAAATAGTCTGCATTTTTCAGCCAGCTCCTATAGAAAGCCTTACCCTAATCGACAATATACAATGGAAGTGAAACATGAACCAACTATATAAGATAATGTGAGGTATTGGAAAATGTTTGGAAATGATAAACAAATTGAAAACTTTCTGTAGTCTAAAGATGAATACGAGGAAGATAGTATAGAATTAGAATGTGAATTACAAAACCAAATAGTTGTACATTCTAATGTAGAAAAGAAGTTAGATAAATCAAATGTAAATATACTGGTAAATAGAGTTGTAAATAAATTAAAATTGCTTGAGATAGATCCAGAGAAAGAAGAGTTTGAGACACTTCTGTTAAAGGATAACATTTTACCTAGAGGTTTAGTTCCACTGGAAGAATTATTTGATTTCAATGGTGTATCTAAGAATCCTAAGATTGAGCCCACAAGGGCAGAAGTAGAAGAGTACAACATAGGTAGTGAAAAAGAGCCTAAAATGAAAAAATTGTCCAAATAACTGCCAACTACTATGGTATGAAGAGGATGTAGAGAGGGGGAGAAGTCATTAGAAGAAGTAGATATTAAAGTATTTCCATCAATAACAAAGGGGGGAGATTATTGAAAATAGTTGTTGTTACTGATGTCAAATTTTGTCTGAATGATAGAATAAATTACATAGTCAAATAGCATATTCTGAGATTTCCAATGGTATATGGAAATCCCTCTAATTCCATATGAATGAGGATATATGAAATATTTTTTCAAGATGATCCAACCAAAGTACAAGTAGGCCCCATTTGGATACCCTATCTTTGAAGGAATTTTGAATCTAAATACCTACCTCAAATGGGAGCATATGATATATGGGTATAAATCTTATTCTAAGACCTTTCGAAAAATATATGGCACACCTAAATCCTCATGGTTGAGGAGAAATGATTTTTTGAATATTCACTATATATTTTGTCACTTGCACTAGTCAGCCTAACTAGTGGACAATTTGGACCTATCCAAGCATCCAAATGCACTATAAATAGGCATGAGAAGGAGCATTTCTAACCACTCGAATCAAGAATTTATTTCATTGTTTAGGAGAGCGAAGGAGTGAGTCCAAATTTCATACCTCATGAACCAAGAAGAAGTGAAGTGAAGTGAAGCCAAGTTGAAACATTGTTTTGTGTAAGGGTTTTGGCACATATTTTGAAGGGTTTTTGGAATTATTCTTTAGAAGGGTTTATGGATTGTTTGAGGTCTACTTTTTAGGGTCGAGTATAAGTGTCTTTGGATGCTAAGTGGGGTAAGTTATAATAAGGAGAAGGTTGAGCTTCAACCCTGTATTAAGGGCCAAATTATATTCCTAGAGAGCTCAAGCTTTAGGCTTGTCTTAAGGCTAAGTTGTCTTGAAATTCATTTGTAAACTAGAATTTATGAACATGATAATTACTTGTGACTGATATATAAATTTTCTCTTAGAATTTACTTCATTTAATTATGTCATTAGGAAATTACACATTAACAATTTATCCATTCAAATAGAGAACATAATGCACAAGAGACAAGAGACACCAGAAATTAGGGAAGGGGCTAGGGAAAAAACCACAAGGGGGAAAGCCATCAATCCTTTCCTTATATAATATTTGTCATCAAGAAAAATCCAAGTCAAACTAACCAGTGATATAAGTGCCAATTAAGCCCTCCAAATTCTACCATGTTTTTTCAATCAATCTATTTATACATGCATGTCTTTAGAAGCCATGTCATAGACATAGAAAGCCTTAGAAACTTCACATAACTTCAAAAATATAGTTCCCTAGATAGCTCAGACATCACAAGAATGTAGTGCTACAAAAAGCTTGGATAGGGAAGAAGTATAGTCCCATAAGCATCCTGCATGTCACAGGGAGATAGGTGTTATAGGAAGCTCGCATTGCTACAAGAAAAGGTGCCACAAGAACTCACATCATCACAAAGAAATATAGCCTCAGAAAATTCATATGTATGCTTCAGAGAATCTCGCACTTCTACCTCGGGAATCTATTCCTTGCCTTAGATCAGATCATCAAAGGGTGCATTTGATGGAGACGAATTGGCTCTATTTATAGTTGTTTGTTCATGTGAAGGGACACGATTGTTGGGCAAGATGACCTGTCTTCTGGAGGGCCAACTTGATCTACTTAGACACATAAAAATAAATAATTTTTTTAAAATTCAATTTTCTTTCATTTAAATGTCCAAATGGGACATGAAACACATATTTATTTTTTTATTGAAATAAATTATTTTTGATATTTTTACAACATCATACATTATGAAGACCGAACCTAGATAAAATTTTGACAGAATTCATAATGACTCATTGAGATATTCTCAAGTTGAAGGCTTCTATAAGAAAGGATCCATATTGATAAACATCACTGATGATAACATCTTCATAACTAACATTGTCAAAAATACCAAATCCTTGACAAGTAAGCTCCATCTCTTCACTAGATCAGAGCACAATGTTGGGAGGCATTTTGTAGGACACCACATCACCTCTCCAAGGCACATACTCCACCAAGGTTCACCAAAGTATGTCCTCCATAGGACCATTTCCTCCTAATCACAAAGATATATCAATCCACTAAACCATTCTTTAACCAAGTCTATGTACTTGAATTACGGCTGTTAGTCTTGGTCATAATACATGACTCAAGAATGTATGTCCAAGATGTTTATCCAATCCATCATTCCCCATATATGTGTTCATGTACTTGACTTACAGTTGTTAGTCCAAGTCACAGTACATGACACATGAAGAACTAGGTGTTCATCCTCACTCCCTCTCAACTTGGTAGGAGTAATCCACAAGCCCAAGCTTGTCTCAGAAGTATTCGTAGTTCCCTTACATCATCTACTTGTTCATACATGGATATGTGTTGTAGCTTCTCGGCTCCTATCTGCACCATATTATCAAACCATAAAGTGCTTTGACCTTCCATGAAGAACTAGGTTCTCTGACAATCTTAATAGGATATTATGATCAAATATAGCACGTCATCAAATAGTCCATCAAACATTTTACGGAGCCAAATTTCTTCACAACTAATTGTACAAATGGCCATATGATATGCCTTCATAAGGAAATTGAATCCTACTTCATGCTCTTCCAATAAATCATACAAGGTCCCAACCATTAGTGGTATCTCTACTCATCATCAACACTGCTAATCCAATCAATGTATCCTCAAGTCCCAAGTTGTAGTGTAAGATCCTTCATGTCAAAGTTTTCTTCCATCTCCCTCTAAAGTCAATATTTCTTCCATTGATTCATATGTCCTTCTTTCCCAAAATACGAGGTCTTCTTTAATCATGAGGATCCTTCAAAATCTGGGATATCTCTTCTAACTGTGGTAATCATCTTGACATTATCTTCTCCCTCTTACTGGGAGAACCTTATTTCTTCCATGTTTTCATTTGGTGCATGCTATATTTTGACTTATTTAATGCACATTTAAATTTCTCTTTTATTTTTGCATTCACGTTCTTCCATAATTCAAGAAATTCCTCGTGCTTTCCTATGTTCTTCCATTTATTTCTTCTTTTTACCAAATCCTAAGCAACCCTTTCCATTGACCTACAATCCTCACTCTTGTAGAGTGTAAGGAGTATGAAATTTACTTATCCAACCTTACAAATCCATTCATAGAGATCAGCTATAGAAGCTCGGCCCTTCTAATAATTTTTTTATCTTCTTTAACTCATACATTTAGCCTTCAAACTAGGATGGGAATCATAGTGATTACAACTCTTAGTTTAGATAACAATCACAAATCTCATACTTTTCAGATCTTTCTTCAAACCTCGTATTTTAACTTGTGAAGACAAAATATTGCCACCCTATAGTTCGGACTTTAAACACCAATGTCCACATAATATTGGAATTTGAATTACCAATGATATCATCATAATCTCATATATACTTTAGACCTATCACAAAAGGGAAAAGGATGGAATACCAGTAGTGATGAATCCGATGCGGAATCTGAATTGGCGCAATTTGTATGAAGGCTAAAGAAAGGATCCAATCTAAAAGGTAAGCACCCTCTTAGCTATTTCAGATGTGGAATAATAGGCCATTATGCTACAAAATGTCCTCATAAGCATGACAATGATGATGAGGAAGATTAAAAAAGGAGGATATACAAAAAGAAAGAATTTAATAAGAAAAATTTCCTCTCTAAACAGGATAAATTTGATGAGGATGAATATGTGGTCATAAAAAGAAATCATCCAATGGAAGTAATGATGAATCAGATGAAGAAAATGACTATGTTGGAAGCAAGGAAGTATTGTTTATGGCATTCACTGAAGATGATGAATCAAGATAGGAAAATGAAGAAGATACAAATGAATTACTAATTAGTGCCATTGAAGAAAATGAAAATTTACGGAAGAAGGTCATCTCACTTAAAACAGACAAAGAGGAAGCTAAAAGAAGGGAGGACGTCATATACGAAATACATGAAGCTGAAATAGTATCTCTCAAGAAATAATTGGAACAAATCAAAAGAAGTTGGGAAAGTTCTTAAACACTTGATCACATTCTCAACACTCATAGATCTCAAAGTGACAAGTCTAGGATTGGTTTTAAAGAAGAACCATCAAGTGCTAAGGATAATGCAAGAAGCTATGCCAACATACTTTGCAGCAACCCAAAAGAAGAAAAATCATCTCGTCAAAGACCTGACTCAAATCCAAAGAATGAAGAAAGAGCAACTCCAAGGAATAAGGTTTATTCAAATCATGGCTATTATAACAGGTACCAAACTATCTTGAATTGGAACAAATCAAAAGAAGTTGGGAAAGTTCTTAAACACTTGATCACATTCTCAACACTCATAGATCTCAAAGTGACAAGTCTGGGATTGGTTTTAAAGAAGAACCATCAAGTGCTAAGGATAATGCAAGAAGCTATGCCGACATACTCTGCAGTAATCCAAAAGAAGAAAAATCATCTCGTCAAAGACCCGACTCAAATCCAAAGAATGAAGAAAGAGCAACTCCAAGGAATAAGGTTTATTCAAATCATGGCTATTATAACAGGTACCAAACTATCTTTATTGGGCATTGTTATTATTGTAAAAATTTTGGTCATCAAGCTAAACATTGCACGGCTCGTAAGAATGAAGCACTAAGATTGAAAGATCAAACAAACAAACCATGTAGTCTCAAAGGGCAAGGGCAAATCAAGACCTTCAACTCTTTTGACCCTTTGGCCAAATTTGATCCAATTTGTTCATTATGTAATGATAATGGACATAGGGAACAAAATTCCCCCCACAAAAGTAGAGAAGAAAAAGATGGAAATGCCAATACGAATAAATGTGGTCTAGCTCTATGTGCTCACAGTGAGGAAAATCTTTGGTTTGTCGATAGTCGGTGCTCCAGACATATGACAGGTGACAAAAGAAAGTTTGTCTCATTAAATAAAAAGATAGGAAATGTATCCTTTGGGAGTGGGTCTCCCAAAATTGCTGGAAAAGGAACTGTTACCCTTATTAATGGAAAAGGAAAGGCTCAAAATGCTTTTCTGGTAGATGGGATCAAACATAATCTCTTGAGTGTTAGCCAAATTTGTGATCAAGGACATAATGTTGTTTTTAGCACTAAAAATTTTGAAATAAGGAACTCTTCCTCATGAGAACTTGTGGAGAAAGGAGTTAGAACATTAGATAATGTCTACATTTCTAAACAAAATTCAAGAAGATAAATGTTATCTAAGTCAAACAGATGAAAGTTGGTTGTGGAATAAGTGACTGGGGCATACAGGTTTTGATAACTTGATCAATGTCAGAAATACCAATGCAGTAAGGGACATTCCAAAGATGTCCAAACCAGAGAAACCTATGTCTGGCCCAGGTCAACATGGCAAGCAAACTAGAACCAACCACAAGACTAATGAATTCTCCACATCAAAACTTATAGAGATCATTCATGCAGATTTGTGTGGGCCAACCAGAACTCCGGCACTCCAAGGAGAAAGGTATTTTGCTTTATTTGTTGACAACTATACTAGAATGATGTGAGTATATTTCATAAAATAAAAATATGAAGCATTTGAACATTTTAATAAGCTTAAAGCTCTTGTAGAAAATGAAAAGGACTCCAAAATTAAATGTCTTAGAATGGATAGAAGGGGAGAATTCACATCAAAATAATTTGATGAATTCTATAAATAACATGGAATTGAAAGAGAGCTCCCCATTGCTAGAGCGCCTAAGAAAAATGGGGTAGTTGAAAGGAGAAACCGATCTATTCAAGAAATGGCAAGAACTATGTTACTAGCAGCTCACTTGCAGCCAAAATTTTGGAAGGAAGTAGTCAAGAAAATAGTTTATACCTTGAATCAAACTCAACTATGACCAAATAATGAGAAGACTCCTTATGAATTATGGAAAGGTAGACATGCTTCAGTAAAATACTTCAAAAGTTTTGGAAGAAAATGCTTCATAAAGATCAATGATGGCTCACCACAAAAATTTGATTCTCGGGTTGATGAAGGAATATTTCTTGGGTATTTTACCAGAAGCAAAGCTTACAAGTGCTACAATAATCAACTATGGAAAATAGTGGAAAGTATTGATGTAAATATTGATGAAGGGCTTCCAGAAAATAAAAATGAAGATCATGAAGTTGACTCCTTTATTGAAGAAATCTAAGAATAACTTGAAAAGGAAGAAAAAGATCAAGAAAAACAAAAACAAAAAGAACCATCTCAAACTCCTTCAAAAGTGAAATTCCTCCAAAAACATCACCCAGAAGAGAAGATTATTGGCAATGTAGTTGAAAGAATACAAACCCGAAGAAGGATGAAAAATACACCAAAGAGAAATGATGTTGCTCTCCTATCTATGACAGAACCAAAAAATTTTACTCAAGCAAGTAACGATCCTCATTGGGTGGAAGCCATAGAAGAAGAAATGTCTCAAATTGAGAAAAATGAGACGTGGGAGTTGGTATCTCGTCCAAAGGATAAAAATATAATTGGAACTAAGTGGGTGTTCAAAAACAAAATGAATGAATATGAACAAATCATTGGAAATAAGGCAAGACTTGTCTATAAGGGTTATTCACAAATTGAAGGAATTGATTTTGAAGAAAGCTTGGCATTTGCATGCTCAAAAGTATTCAAATTCTATCAAATGGATGTAAAATCAGCATTTCTGAATGGGGAACTCAAGGAAGAAGTCTACATGGAGCAACCAGAAGGCTTTGATCTAGCAGAAGGAAAAGACTTTGTATGTAAGTTGAAAAAGGCATTATATGGTTTGAAACAAGCTCCTAGAGTGTGGTACGCAAGTTTGGATCACTATATACAACAAAAAAACTTCAAAAAAGGGGTGGCAGGAAGTAATCTCTACATGAAGATGGATGAGCATAAATTACTAATCACCCTTGTATATGTTGATGATCTTATTTTTGCTAGCAATAATGATGAAATGAGCCATGAGTTTTCTCAAAATATGTCAAAAGAATTTAAAATGTCAATTATTGGTGAGTTATCCTACTTTCTTGGACTACAAGTATCGCAAACCATAACAGGTATGTTTATCTCTCAAAAAATATATCTCAAAGACATGCTTAAAAGATATGGAATGGAAGAATGTGCACCTATGAACACACTGATGACCACAAACTACAAATTAAGCAAAGATGATGAATCCCCCGGGTAGATGCAACTCTTTACAGGTCAATAATCGGAGCTCTCTTATACTTAACAGCTACAAGGCTCGACATTATGCAAGCAGTGGGAATGGTGGGAATATTTCAATCAACTCCTATGCAATCCCACATGTTGGCTGTGAAAAGAATTCTCAAATACTTGAAAGGAACTCCTAACTATGGTCTTTGGTATCCCAAAAGCACAAATACTACAGTGATAGCTTATACTGATGTTGATTGGGATGGAAGCATGGATGATCATAAAAGCACCAGTGGAAATGCATTTTTTATGGGAGATTACTTGGTATCTTGGCTCAGCAAAAAACAATCATCTATATCTCTCTCTTCAGCTAAATCTGAATATATAGTCGCAGCTAACTATTGTACACAAATACTATGGATGAAGGAAGCTTTGAAGGATGTCAACATAGAAACTAAACAACCAATCACCATTTATTGTGATAACACAAGTGTTATCAGCCTCAGTGAAAATCCAGTGATGCACTCAAAAACCAAACATATACCAATCAAGTATCATTTTTTCCATGAATAGGTGGTTGAACAAAACATCAAGTTGGAATATATCAATACCAAGGAACAAAATGTAGATATTTTCACCAAACCTCTTCCTCGAGAAGCATTTGAACATCTCCATCAAAAGATGGGGGTTATTTCTTTAGCATCACACTAAACGGATTCTTAAAATTCTGCATGATAGGGGGAGTAGTTCAACAGGTGATGTCCCTCTGCACTCCTTTTCCATTGATGTCAAAGGGGGAGAGAAGAAGCATATTGCCATGAATGACAAAGGGGGAGATTGTTGATCTAGATTGTCATTGATGTCAATATGGAAATATTCTAGATACTAAATGATGATGTGAAGCCAAGCAGAGCAGATCCATGAAGCAACAAGAACAAGAAGCCAAGGAGGAAAGCCATCGGAAATCATCATGAAACCAAAGAGTAAGAGAAATAAGTCCATCAGAAGGAGCAAAGAGGAACATGCAGCCGAGGACCATAAAGCAATGATTAAGAGGAGTTAATAGTAATATTGAAGAAATAAGCGAAGGGAGTATTAAACCTTGGAAACCCGTTAAAATTCCCAACACATATAATAAAAGTTCACAGCGCATCGGAGAAATCAATATCGGCAATTTTTATAGCTTTATTATGTGTCACATTGAATCCCCCGATTGCGATATGTATTATGGACCCAATGTTTCCATAACAATATGATCTATGGTTATATTTCATCCGCCATACCAGAAGACTTGTGAACCCGACAGACCCCCGATTCCGATAGAGGTTGTGGACCATAGACTTATTAACAACTGTTTAAATATTATATCGCATCCGCTCCACCGAAAGACAGAGCATGTGCACACTTGTAAAACCTCTTATTTTCATGAAGTTGCGATTGTGGAATTAGAGTTAATAACGTGGCATGTGGGACCTCCATGTGGGCCTTGGATGAATATTAAAAAGGGCCTCTACGATATATTGTGTAATAAGAGACCTCTGATAGTTGTGATTACGAGTAGCGGTGACGTGGCATGTGGGGACTGCCAAACTTCTATTATAATATGGTTATAGCCTCTCCTTTATGGTTTTCCTGTAAATAAACAAGTCGATGAATAATTGAATGAATAATATACAATTCGGCCTCCCTCCAATAAACATGTCTCTCAGTCATTGGTGAAACTCGTATAAATACAAGTTAAAACGCGTCATTAAAGGCATCCATCTCGGCAACAGGAACATATAAGAATCGACAGTTCACAGCTCATGAACTTAAAGAAATAGAGAGAGTCAAATGTTGAAGACGGAAGCCGAATATCCAACGTTGAAGAAGAAAGTCGAAGGTGCAGCAAAAGGAAGGAAGCTAAAGGTTGAGCAAGTCTGTTGGTTGGGTTAATCTCTAAAAGGGATCGTGAAGAAGTAGTAACTCCTAAAGCAGTTATGTAGTGCAAACAACAATCTATTACAAGGATCACAAAAGCAGCGATCAGTATTATATAATCAAACATTTCTTGACAGAGTAAAACTATAGGGTCAGAGCCCTTGGGGTTTGTGCCTCAGAATTGGAAGGATTGGTGTCCTTGGAGTTGGTGCTCCTAAATTCAAGGTTGGTGCCTTGGTAAGATAAGGTCGAAGCCCTAAAGGTTGGAGCCTCATCAAAGTCCAAGTTGGTGCTTGGAAAAATTCATCAAATATTATACTCAATCTTTTTCTATATTTTAATAAAAAAAAAAATTGATTAAAATTGTAAAGAACCTAACCTAGTATTAATAACAATTGAAATGGAATACTGATTCACCCCCTCTCATTATTTCCAATAGCATGAGCACTCATGTCACAATCGTCATTAGTCTCGACATCCTTCTTCGCCTTTACTGGAGAAACCTTTGATTCAGAAGCCTCTCCCTTGCCTTTCTTCCTGGGGCACTGAGATGCATAATGTCCCAGTTCCCCACAGTTGAAGCACTTGACCTTGGAGATGTCTTTCCTCTTCTTCTTCTGAACCCCATGTTGTCTCGTAGATGCTATATCTGCATCCTCCTCCTCCTCCTTCTTGATTCAAACTCCCTTACTGCTGCTCCCTAGCTTGGTCATTCTCTTGAGCTCTTCATGTCAAAGAGCTACCCATATCTCCTCCCAACTGGGGAGAGTCGCTCTGCCCAAAATTATTTGGACAAATGTCTCCCACTCCTCAGAGACTGCATTCAGGGCAGTCCTGACCATGAACTTTGGATCCGGTGTAGACCCCACAGAAGTAAGCTGGTCGTGAATCCCTTGCAACTTGATAAGGAAGGGATCTATCTACTCTCCTTTCTACATTTGATATGAACTCAACTGATTCTCCAATAACATCTTTCATTGCACGGAAGAGCCTTGGTATAAGGTGGTCAGGGTCTACCACATCTCCCTTTTTGTGTTCTTCTCAACAATATGTGGTATTACATGATCATTAACCCCATCTAAGATCATGCATTTCGCCTTCGCTTGGGCCTCCTCATACTTCTCATTTGCATCAGGGTCAATTGGGACAGCTACTGTTCTTAAGGCATGGTCCTTGATCTGATGTTTATCTAGGATTGCCATGATCCTGGCCTTCCAGATGACAAAATTGGAAGCTCTGTCCAATCTGTCCTGGTCCCTTAATCCATTCACTGCCATCTCTGCTCCTCTTCTCTAGAATCCCTCTGAGTCTTGATTTCCCTCTCAGAAATCCTTTGGCCAGCTGTCGAATCACTCCTCTCCAATCCTCATTTTCCACTACAACCCAGATCTAGATTTCCTGGCTATAAATTTGTCGAGGTATTTCTTCCCTCTACCTTGGTTTAGTCTCCTTAGACATTGTTCTACACTGAAAGAAACAACATCCCACCAGCTCCTCAAATCAAAATCTTCTCAGCTCCCTTAGCCCTGACAACTGAAGAATCTGATCTCTTCTAGCTCTATGCAATCACAGTGAGAGTTGGATCAACTCCTTTTGGCCACTGTGTCAATCCTTCCTAGCTCAGAAAGATGACTTGGCACTGCATAAGCCTGATTTACTCCCCTCTACCTCTGTGTTGGCCTGGACAACTGACGAAGCTACTGCGTGGACTCCTCCTAGCTATTGTGTCTTCCTCTCCCAACTCAGAATGCTGACGCGGGCACTATGTGAGCCTCTATGTCACATTCTCCGCACTCCTCTTTCCTATTTAGCTCTAGAACAGTGTTGTCTCTCGGGATAACTACTTCTCTGCTATGAATTCCAAGATTTCTTGACTGGTGTCTTTAGTCGCCTATGATCTGAAATCCCTCTGATACCATGTGAAAATTCCTGGATCTAACACATCAAAAACCCCTACTGCAATTATTGATTTATAATCTCCTACTTGTTCTTTACATTAACAAGTTATTTAATTGCATAAACATCAAATTAAACACTATTGTAGCCTTCATAGATATACAGATCATGCACTGAAATAAACAAAAACAATAACACAATGGACATCATTATTTTTGGACAATTGTCCCCAAAAAAACCCAATGCGGGAAAATTGGTGCAATGGCTGTGAGGGTTTTATTATTAAGCAGTAGTTTTGAATATACTATGGATGCCCTCTCGACTATCCAGTTACAAAGATTAAAAAATATACTAACAGAAACCTGAGTGAGATTACCTCACATCACCCAACAAAAATCTCTATGTTCCGACAACTGGACTGATTGTCCCCAGCTACAACTACGATGCCCCTACCCAGTAGCTATGTGGGCCTCCATGGAGCACACTAGGACACTATGTTAGCACTGCGCTACCTCCTCTTCCTTCTGAAGCTTAAACGACAGCCTTTCCGGCTGATTCTGCTGCTCCCTAAGCTGAATTCAGATTTTTGCTCGAGGGTGTTTCTTCCCTTTTGTTGGAAATGTGTGGGCCCTTCCTAGCATAACGTTAGCCTCACAAGATCTGCATTGCCTCCTCTGGCATCTCTCTGCCTCTCGCTATTGTGTATTCAAGGTCCTAGAGAAGATCCTCCGACCTCAACTATCCCTTCCCCTCTACTGCAACTCTGATCACTAACTCAATTCCCTTAATAAACCTTGCCTCAAAAAATCAAATTCTTGATCTTTCTTGGTGTATCTTCAACTGACCCTCAAACCTCCTCTTATACTTTTCCTATTGATGATTCAACAATAGATATTAAGTCCCTAATCAACGGCTAATATTAGATCTAGTTTGATCCTCGTCACTTGGAACTTTCTCAACCATTTTATATTAATACACGTTAACATTTTTATTTTCCTAAGTTTAGACTTAGGGACCCATTAAAAATATTAATTATTTTAATATCTCTTCATGCAGCTGGAATTTCTCGAAACTATTTCTGGGTCTTGGATATCTCATGTGCCTAAGCCTCTCCACCAAATTTCATGGCTAGAGCACATGCGATGCTACCAAAAATCAACACATCTAAGTCTAGTGCATCTCTGATAATTCTTCAAAGGATTTGAGACACCACTAACAATATTTCTTACCAGTAGAAATTAGTTGGTTCAAACAACATTAGAAAGACACAGTCCATGGGTTCTTTATATATATATATATATATATATATATATATATAATATATATATATATATATATATATATATATTATATTATATATATATATGAGACACACAGTGATATAAAGTATCAATTAATGGAGGCCAAAATCACCCAAGGATTTACAGAACTTTTACTCTAATGTGAATGTGATAGCAGAAGAAATAGAGGAAGTAACCCATCATATAGAGCTCTAAATATCGAGAATTCCACACTTATATGGATTCAAAAAAGAAATGACGACTATGCTAAAGGAATGGATGGAAAGACTCACAGATCGCATTTAAAGATTTACCTTCCAAAACTCATACACACATTTTCATCAACATCTTAACTCAAATGAATTTCTATAAAGAAGGAAACATATCTGGCAGCTACATAATGTGAAATATGGGAGGAACATGAACATTTATCAAATTACAAAAAAGAGGAGACACATTGTAATCCAGGGGGGTGGAACAAAGGAATCACCATTGATTTTCATTAATATTCTGAGTAACACATATATGAAAGAAGCAGAACGTTCCCAAAATAACACATAATTTCTTTCAAAAATCATGAACCCTTTCTTCATTTCTCAAAATTACCTATATAGGCCTATGTAAACAAAGATAGGCCATTAGCACCATATTCCTTCTTGATTCGAATCATCATGTCAAAAATATCTCAAAATTTCAGCATGTGTGCATGCACAATTGTTTCAACTAAAATCTACTCATTACAACTGGTCAAAGTAAAAATAGCAAGTAAAAATAACATAAAATTAGTTTAAAATGCCAAAGCTTGGCATGATCTGGAGAATTCTCAAGGATGGTTGGATGACGAGGCCTGGTGAGGCATATGTGGAGGCTGAGGATGAACCATTTGCACCATCGGTGGATTAGCGAATAGTTCACATCTTTCCCATAATGCTTGACGAGCTAGAGGAGCAACACTGAACTTCTTATAGTTAATCTAAAACTCAATCAAGCTATAATAGTCAAGTCTACGATCAAAGAGACTTCTAACCATCCCAAGAAATTTAAATTCCCTTTTTAATAAGTTAACTACAGTTGTCCCTTTTAGAGTAGCTGTTTTCTCATGGGAGGACCCTGCCTTACTCTTTGTTTCAGTCACTTTCTGGTTATATTGCTCATGTGGCAATAGTTCTCCATGAGACCCCCAAATATTGGGTAGGCCAGCATGTCAAGGTCTATCAAATTCTTCATTGAAAGCAACCATGTCCTTCTGAAACTTAATCAAGCTCTATTCTACTTTGACTCGGGCTTATTCCTTTGAAATCACCTTAAAAATATCCACAACAAAATTGGTCCTGTGTACTATATCCATTGGCCTCGACTCCTCTACAAGCTTCTCACTCAGGAAATGAATAAATTTCAGTGCATTTTGGGAGTTTTTTATACTCCTCTATTTGGGATTTATGATTAAGGGTTCACTGCCTTCACAGATAAACTTTTTTCTCGTGTATTAGAGTTATGTGCTCCCAATTGTTATTCATTTCTTGGATGATTTCATCCCATACCAACTATGTGGATTTGATGAGAGACATATTTCCTTTGATTTTAGCCTTCAAGTCCTTTATTTCTTGTGTAGCGACCTATAGATCCTTAGTGACAGTTTCCACTTTTATAACCGAGGCTTGCAGCTACTTTTCCTTCTAAACTAACTGGGCTCTAGCAGCATCCAAATCACCCTAGATATTCATCATTTCTCCTTCAAAAAGCTGAAGCTTAGTTAGTGCATGGGTGAGGCGATTAGTGGGATTTTGAGGATCTTCAGGCACTACTATCATGCAAACATGGGATGCAATCTTCTTTTGCAGTTCAGACATTGTCTATTCTAAGGTCCATTAGGGGAATTTTGAGGTCTAAAATGGGCCTCCTTAGAAAAATGTACAACCAAAAAAAACTTTATAAGAACCAATAGGATTCGATGATTCACCATTTTTGGAGTAAAAAAGTAAAAAGATTAAAAAGTAATAAAACTACTTTTTCAACTCGTATTTTCAACTTATCTCCCAAAGGTTTTACTCAAATTTCGAGTAGGAGTACTCGTTGGATGCAAAATTTAATTCCTCATCCAAGGAGTACCCATGTTTCGATGCACCCCACTACACCAAAAAATGAGAAATACATGAAAAAAAAGTAATTGAAATCACGTTTTGCATGTATTTCTCATTTTTCGTGTAGCAAAGTTCATCAAAAGTATGCAAAATGGGTACTCCTTGGATGAGGAATCAAATTATGCATCCAACAAGTGTTTCCACTCGAAATTTGAGTAAACCCATAGGGAGATAATTTGAAAATACGAGTTGAAAAAATAGTTTTTTCTTTTTTCCCTCTAAAATTTGATGATGTAATCTAATCTTATTTTATTATTTCCACTATTATTTTATAATTTCCTTAGGAGGCCCATTTTAGACCTCTAAAATACCCTAATGAAAACCTTATCCTTACAATCAACCAACTCCTTCATTAGTGCTTCCTTCTCTAGCTCAACCTAGGTCAACACCTTTGTCTAGATATGTTCATCGCCATGCATCTTTAACTTCCATCTCAACTCCTGATTTTCCTGCTAGGTTGATTTTAAAATAGCTGCCACTGCTAACTTTTCCTTTGGATCTATTCCCAGCTTAATGATCAACTCTTTATAAGACTACTTTTGTAAGAATAGTGCTCTAGATTTGATCATTTCCATTTTCAGCTTATTAGATATTTTCTCTATATATGTGTCAACTTTGTTGATGTTCATGAGGTTCTTACCTAGATCATTGTATCACATCTCACCAACTTGATTGTGTAAGTAAACTTTATCTACCAAAGGAACATTGGTTAAGTCTAAGAAGACATCCAAATTCTGGAACTGAGACCTTGTGGGCAAGGACTATATTGATGGATGTTCCAGTCTTATCCTCATTTCTTCTTTTTCCATATCCATAGTGGCTAGCACTCTAGTGTGGCAAGAAGTTAACTTAGAAGCCATATCCCTATGAATTCTCTCCCTTACCTTCCTATTGTTAACTTGAATAGCCTTTCCTAGACGCCAACTTGACCCTGTAGCATCAGCACTGCATTCAGAATCTGGGATAACCACTTCAGTTGATGATGTACGGGAGGATACTGGTGGAATATCAAAATTAATATGGAAGCCTGGGTGGTAAGGCACTTGTTTCTCCAGCTTTATACCCAATTCTTTTTATTCATGTCCCTGTTCCTACACCTTTTCCTATCCTGGACCTTGAATTCTTTCCTTTTTACTAACATGTTCAACCTACATGTCATTCTCCCCTATTGAGTCAGTAGGCCTCTTTGATGCTTTGCTCATGCTGACTGGGGATTCGATCTCCATCTGTGTATTAAGAGGCTAGGAATCAAAGTTAGCTTTCCATTCAATTTTGGGCTTGGGATCATGCTAGTAAGTTGAAGCTTTAATCTTTTCTCTTCTTCAAGAAAGAATTCCTTGGGGTTCGTAATGCCAAGTGTTTCCCATTTCCAACTCCATGGATTCAAGTAGGGCCTCAACTACTTTAAAGGTTTGTCTTGTGTTTAGCACAAAAGGGCCTACAGGCTGTCCCATTTTAAAAAGGTAGCCTTTCTTTGTTGGTACAAAGTGGAGCAATTATACACTGAGGACCTGTTGAATGAATTCAAGGGTGATAATCCCCATAGGCATGAACACTAGCAGGCGGTATGGATGAAGATCACAACCGCAAACTCAAATCTATGTGTAATCCTCATAGACGTACCATTATCCTACAACAACTTCCTTGCTGAGTTGGAGGAACTCTTTTTGTTGTGGGAATATTCTGGGAGAAGGAGTCCCATGGATGATTCGGTATGCAATGGCCATAAAGGTGGACATGAATTGAGAGTACCTACCAAAACCAAGTCTTTTTCTCACTAAGATATTCCAATCAAACATAGAATTTTTCTGCTTGTTGGGAGCGAACACGTTAAGGTCCACACACTGAAAATCTTCAACATGGGTATATAGGAACAAGTAGAACAATAAGGAGTAGTAGAGAAAATAAGATGAGGCAGGGAAATATTAGAGCTAAAAGTTAATGCCAGCTGATAATGATCTGATAATCACCCTATGAGTGACCTCAGTTGAAGATTTGTTAAACAAAAGGTATTACAGAATCATGTGCTAGTGTGTGTTCTGTGTTATTGAAACAACGGATCAATTAGATTGCCAATACACTGACATTTAAATGGAAAGATAGCAGAGAAATACAGTAAGCAACACAAAGACACAAAGAATTTTTAATAAGGAGTTCATCCTATTCTCCAGGGCTACGTCTCCGGTTTAGCTTCAGTGGTGGCCTTGTTTTATTGTGTCTTACAGCAGAGAAATTACAATACAGGGACTCAATGTGAGTTCTCCTGAAGTAGATTTTGCTTGGCAAGGTGGTTCTTGGATTCCCCAAGCCACTCGGAGTACACAGACTCTTGTTCTTCCTACCAGCTCTGTGACCTTCGATCTACAATGGAAAGAGCCAATTGTGATGCTCAATCCAGACAGATTCCTCTATGGGAAGGCTTGAATCTTCAAGCTCTCTGGTGCTCGACACTACCTGTGGTGAGCTCGGCCTTCTGTCTCCTCTGCTTGGCATTACTGTTCTATGTGTTTAGTCCTCCTCTCAGGTTTCACTGTTCACTGTCTCTCTAGTCGCTTGGACTCCTCTCAAAATCCTCCAACTCATTCGACTGTCTTCGTTCATGGCTTTAACCATTCAATCCCTATTCCTGTTCGGTTCCTCTCCCTCCTACGTCGATTCACCTTCTGCAGTTGTGCTTGGAGTTCCCTGTTTGACGTCAGCATGAATGCTCATGGAGTGCCATGTGTCCTCATCTAACTGGTTCCAGCATGCTTTGTTGGCTCGTTTCTTCAATTATGTCATGGATACGTTCTTTCTCCACCGTGGTGGTCAAACGGATTCCAAATCCTTTTAAATCGTAGCTTATTTCCCTGTCGATTCCACTTCTTTCCATCGGGCACAATCTCAGCCATCCAATCTGGGCTCCTCCAGATCCAACGTCATACGCACGCTGAGCGCGGTTGACTTGCTCAACCATTAGTGCGCAATCACGGCGGTTTTTCTCTCACCTCCACTACCACGCGTCAATCACTGAGTGGGATTGCTCTGCTCTCCTCCAAAGCCTCTTACCTTCAAGGGCACCCTGATCAATATCGTGGATTTTCAGAGCGCGGGTCTCGCCTTTGTCCTTCAGCGCTTTTATTTCTCTGCCCGCGGTTCTCCAGCTCCCAACGTGACCAAGGGTTTAAGGCCTTTCCCGAACCGGGGCTCCCAGGGGCTGTTTTGGCTGCCTACACAGTCTCCATGGGCCTCTGTTAGCGCGCTTTGACCTAGGTCCACGTCGTTTCACATCAGCTTCCATGGCCACTAGTTCAAGGCATTTTTTGATTGTTGTTTTGGAATTTTCAAGGATTTGTTCACTCGATACAGTCAAGGTTCTTGACAGTCTTTTGTGGATCGATTCAGATCACGGCCTCCCTATTGAAAAATATTTTGGACCAAAAAAAGTTGGTTTTCTTCAAGCATCGACTAAGTGAGGAAACTGTTGTCTCACTTGTCCAATATCAATCCACTTAGCACTGCTCGGCTTCGAACCCTTAAGCCCAATTCTGAGCTATTCCACTTGTCCACTGTGTGTCGTCCTTACCTTCCTATCCAGCACTGTATCTCCCTGCAACTCGTCAAGGTATTCGGGTAGCAGGTCATCAACAGAAGGCAATTGACTCTACTCTTCAGGGTCCTCAATCATTGAAGGTTCAAACAACCTCAAGCAATCTACGTTCACAACTGAGTAGATGTGCATGTAAGCTGGCAGATCAAGGCGAAAAGCATTCTCACCAATCTTCTCAAGTATCCTGAAGGGTCCATACCTGATAGGTTTTAGCTTTTTACCTTCACCTTGCATTTTTTCCTTGCTGATATACAGCCAGACTTGGTCTCCAACTTG
>APFE030691520.1:114641-141133 GCA_000404065.3 Pinus taeda | reverse complement strand
ATGCTCTAAAAAAAACATGTGTGTTCTGCATCACCCCTTTTCAAAATCAGGTCACTTTTTTGCTATCTCTACAAAACGGGTAACAGTATCAATTCCCGTTTCAAAGTTTACATTGTTATAACCATATACACAAAGATGCAGTGGAAATAATACTTCATTTCATTAATGGAAAATACTAAAATATGCTTACAACCAGAAACGGAAATAAACCAGCTAGGGCGATGGTAGTTTATCTCTGAGAAAAGATGTGGTGGCTATATGCCTCTGAACTGTGTTACAATGAGGCTCGAAGGCCTATTTATTGTTGAGAAACAATGGAAAACAGTTAACAACCCAAAACCTAACCCTAGAAGATGAAACGCCAAATTGTGGGCCCCGTTTGGGTAAATTGGTACATCAATTTCCCGGGGTCGTAACTTTGGCATACGATCTCCGTTTGACACGTACAATAGCTCGTTAAAAAAATCTATCCGAGCACTACCAATTTGGGAAGGGCAACATGATACTTGGACCCATGTTGCCCCCAGATTTCTCAAAAAAGGTCATCTAGGGCCTCAAAACAGCTTCAGAAGTTCAGGACCCGAAAAACTGCTAAAAATAAAAACCGTGCTACAATTTAAGAAACTGAAAAAACTGAAAGAGACAGTTGTGGGGGTCCAAATGGGATAGGGGGGTGGCCACCAACATCCACCTGGATCATTCCTCCCCCCTTAGGAACAATGGTCTCCATTGCGTTGAGTTCTTCCCTGAGATGAGGAAGCTTCTACTGAGCCGGGTCTCTAGTGAGCTGTTCTGCAATCTTTGATGTGTCTAAAAATGGTGGGAAGCATGGTCGACGACGGTCCGCATTGAACACTCAGTGCAAGCGAAGGAATGGAGGAATGTTGTGCTTCAAAGCATTTTTTCCATAGCCTTGGTACTAGTGTAAGGACCATATCGGAGTGGTCTGAGTTTCTGATGGGTTCTGGTAAGGCATTCTCTCTGCAGATGTAACCAAACTTTGTCGCCCACCTAAAACTCGTGTGGTACCCCTGTGGGTGAGGAGAAGTTGTTCCTGTGTCTTTTCATGACCATATCCCTTTGTTGCTTCTGCTGCGTGGAGGAACCCTTTACGGGGGTCATGGATGTAGCAATGATCTTCCCCTTACTTTGGGAGCGAACCAGATAGAAAATGAATTTCCTAGTCTGGGATATGAGCTTGTTGCCTTTCTTAGCAGTGATCAAAGAGGTGGTAGTAGGTGGGGCTACCTCTGCTATCCTGTATAATGAATCACCCAAAGAAATAATGACAGCGCGAGGCCTTGACTCATACACAGCATGTCGCCTCCACAAGTATGGCTAGCCTAATAGTACATCACAAACATCTAGAGGTGTAACATCACACAATACCTTGTCTGTGAAGGGCTTGATGTTGTAGGGAAGGCGGCACTGCTAGCGAACTTTGAGATCTTGTCATTCATGAAGCCGCCCGATACTATACGGATGTGGTTGTGGTGTAGTCGGTGGGCCCAACCACTTCATGACCCCTACTAAAATGAGGTTCTTTTGGCTGCCACTGTTGACAATGAATTGTAGCAGCGAACCCTTCACCCACATCTATGAGTGGAAAAGACGTTCCCCTTCCTCTGGATCTTCGGGCTCATTTTTCTGGATCTTAGTGATGGCAACAGTGGCGTTGGGATCCACATCAATGATCTGCTTCCCTTTACCATTTCCCTTGTTGGGTTCTGGCTCAGGGTCGGAACATGCATTTGATTCGGAAGCCTTCAACTCAGCCACCAGCAACTGCTTGGTCCGACACTCACTTGTGTTGTGAGTGGGGCTCTTGTGGAACTCACACCACTTTCCTGTGTCCTTCTTTGGCTTCGTGGTGTTGTTCTTTACTTACGGCTTCGACAGGTTGTCTTAGGTCACCCCACCTTGGCTTTTTCCTTTGGGCTTCGGATTTGCAGATCCAAAGGTTCGCTTCTTCTGTTTGAACTTTTTCTCAATTTTGACAGCATATCAGTATGTTGTGCCAAGTGAGGAGATGTTTAGTAACTCCATCTCTTCCTCAATGTATCTGTGTAGGCAGCCACGATATTTGAGTACCAGATATAGATCAGAATATTTGATACCCAACTATGTGCGAAGGGTATGAAAAATGTTGGTGAACTCTAGCACATCTTGGTCCCTTCCCTGTCGCAGCATGGTCCACTTTATGTATTTGTCCTCGTAGATTTTGACAGGGTAACACTGCTCCTTGATGGCATCTCGGAATGAATCCCAAGTGGGTGCGGCTGAAAATAGTGAGCATGTGCTTTCATTCGTCTGCTTGCAGTAGATTTCCCACTAGTCCTTGACGTGAGGGGCTGCTTTGAGAAGAGCGAAAACAATCTTTTCCCGTCTCAAAAATTCATGAACAGAAAAATACCCATCTAGTAGATTTAACCATTTATCTACAGCATCTGCGTCTATTTGACCCTTAAAGATGGGGATTTCAAAATTAACTTGTACCTTAAAAGGTGTGGCGTTTCAAGAGTAGCCATTGGAAGTCGATGCATTAC
Source organism: Pinus taeda (assembly GCA_000404065.3). NCBI lineage: Eukaryota > Viridiplantae > Streptophyta > Pinopsida > Pinales > Pinaceae > Pinus > Pinus taeda. Next base: position 138,587 of record APFE030691520.1, on the reverse strand, counting down.
CTCTGAGTAACTATTGAAGGATCTACACAAAGCTATCCATCATCGCATTCCTTTGTCGCTCGAGGGCTTCTTCGAGCAAGATATTGATAGGATCTCCTGCCCCCTCGTCTTTCTTCTCATCTGCCATGGGACGTCGCCAGGATTTGCAAGGCTAGTCTTGCAAAGGTTCAACCAGTTCCACCCCTAACTTCTTATATCCCGACCTCGTTGGGGACATGCAAGAAAAACCAAGAAAAATCAAACCGCCTTTGATACCACTGATCTAGATTTAAACAGGAACGCAAAAAAAGATAGAGATAACTATATACACAAAGATGCAGCACAAATAATACTTCATTTCATTAATGGAAAATACTAAAATATGATTACAACTAGAAATGGAAATAAACTAGCTAGGGCGATGGTAGCTTATCTCTAAGAAGAGATGTGGCAGCTACATGCCTTTGAATTGTGTTACCATGAGGCTCGAAGGCCTATTTATTGTTGAGAAACAATGGAAAACCCTTAACATCCCAAAACCTAGCCCTAGAAGATGAAACAAAAAATTGTGGGCCCCGTTTGGGTAAATTGGTACATCAATTTCCCAGGGTCATAACTTTGGCATATGATCTCCATTTGATGCATACAATAGTGTTATTGGGAAATTTAGTGTCCATTCAGAGCTGTTAGTCCCACTAAGACGGGTAGCTATCTTAGAAACAAACTAACTAAAGTTACTCTTGTTTTCCTTTATGAGAAGTAGATAGGAGAGAAGCACAGAATACCAACCTCGATCCTTCGCTTGGTTCCTTGCTTGTTCTCTCTCCCTTCTGACAGATCTTTGCCACTCTTTCCTTGCTTACCCCGCTTTAACGAGCACCTGTAAAGTCAAAGCAACATAACACCTTCAAAGTACAGAGATCTACAATCATAAACAATATAGGACTAGATATATATTGACCACAAAAATGCATATATCGTCAAACATACAAGAATGTGGAGGAAAACTTGAATAGCTTTATTAATAGAAAAAGTAGAAAGGAGGATTACAACCCATTGATCTAACCCAGCGTCATCCTCCTAGCATGAAAGCCCTTCTTCACCTCATGAAAAGCTTAGATCACCCAACACTATGATTTTCCACCAAGAAACCAACAGTGCTTCCTTACAAGATACAAAATTCCAGCCTCTGGATCTCTGGGATGAGGGATCCATATATAGATGTTTGTAGGGGGGTGAGTCAACTTCTGGGATTTTGATTAGTTTCCTCTCTCTGATAGTTCTTGGTTCCACTTGGAGATTCACGATCTCTTACTCATCCCTGGGCGAATTCAGAGAGGCAAGTGTCACAAGAGAAGTTTCTGGAAGATTCCATGATCATCCACCTTGCAAAATGTCTCTACCATTTGTCTACTCTCCCATCACACCTTACATAAGGGCTTTTCAATATGCATCGCACTTTTTGCATGTGGCAGGTGAGATGCATCGCACCCTTAGCACTGAGCAGTCTGTATAGTCTAGTTTTGACTAGTTCAGAGCAGTTTTCCATGGAGAACTTCTGGGAGATGATGTAATCAACTGACCTTGTTCCTTTAGGGTATGGAACAACACTTTTAGGGACTCAGAAGCCCTTGGTTTATGGGCATATATGATTGGAGTTGGAGTGCCCAAATATGTCTATAACAGTTGCCCCCTAAAGCATGAGGTCGTAAATCTTTTGATGTCGAGTGAAATGCTTTATCATGAGGATCTGAGGTTTTTCGAACTGGAAGGCGACCTGTAATAAGATACAATACAATACATTATCTTCATAATATTTTCATGATCTATCTGAGGCAAGCATTCCCATGCTTAGCTTTATAAATTCATTTTCATGTACATGGATAGACAATCGTCTGTGTGGCAGACTGATGATTATGATAGAGCCATCATCCTTTGATTCATATGATCTGTGCAGCAATGATGTACATTTGATGCCTTTATTTTCCTGAATATATCGCAGCTCAGATGGATGAAACTAGATCCAGGGTCTTCAAACTCGTTCAATCTTCACCCGAAGTACAAGTCGATCCATGTGAAAAGATGTTCTAGAGTCGAACATGGAAATACATCGCCTGATTACCAACCAATGATGTAAGATGTTAACAGGCGTGAGAGGAATCACCGATAATGATGATGACCCTCAAGGTACGACAGTACAATTCACGTGGTGTGAAAATGGGACTTGGTGTCGAACACCACGCAAAATCTTTCGGTCAAAGGCCATTGATGTAAACCTATCGCCGGAAGTGAGAAACTGTCCATTGAGGCATGCAAGCTTCAAAGTACTAAAAGGGTTGTTCCTAGGTTCACTTCTTGGATAATGAGTTGACATCGACAAGAAGTGACGCGTCATAGGAGGGCCTTAATGAATCCCACATCTACAACATGGAACAGAGCAAATGATTTTGTGGAGGTGAAAACGATATGATGATACTGTTAGCTCTACTACAAGCTTCAACGGTGAAGGATATAACTTGGGCCTGGTGGTGTGTTTGTGCTTAAAGAAAGCTTGTGTCCCTCCTCCTTCTCCATTATCCTCCCAACACTCCCTTAGCCCTGCTACCCTTGTTTTCCCCTTGCGATGCGATCAGATCACAAATCGCATCCATGCCCGCTGCCGCAATCTGTTCTCTTGACCTCTTCCGACGCGATGTTGCGATGCAATCTGATCACTATCACAAATCGCGTCCACGCCCTATCACCTCCATTATGCCCCATGTCTTCTCCGTCAATGCAATTATGTGATGCGATCTGATCGCTATCGCATATCGCAGCCATGTGTGTTACGGCTCCACCCATGTCTTCTGTGTTGCGATATTGCGATCGTGCCCCTTTGTACCCCGCCCAATATCGTTTGTACATCTTTCGCGTGCGACGACTGTTAGATCCACTGCTCCCTGATCTAACGGCTCTTGTGTATCTCCAACTGTTTCTTCCCGATTCCACCCGCCAGCAATCTCCACCATTGATCTCTACAATCCAATGGTTGTTATCTATCTTTGTCTTGCTTCTCGACCAGTGCATGCCTCCGCCATACTGTCTTTATGCCTTTACCCTGTTTTCTGCTCTTAAAGGAGGAAGAAGGCCAGATCTAGCACTTTGTGCCATTACTCCTCACCAACTGCATTTAAAGAATAGAATGGTCGAAGGACAACAAGGACGACCTCGAACAGTGAAAAGCATTTATCAGGCATGGAATTTCATCCATAATTTACTTCATGTGCCCGAGCAGGACTGCAGAGCGCCAGAACGAGTCAGTTTTGTCCATTTAAATTACTAGATTGTATCAGAGGCCCATATCTAATTGTAAATGCGGTTGGTAGTCCATTAAGACACCTCCACGCATAGCCTAGCAGAGATTTTTGTAAAACAAACTCTCTAAATAGCCAGAAACACAATGTAAGTAGGGAGGAGTGTCAGATGAGAGTTAGTATGTTGTAAGGCTCAACTTCTGGAGACTGTAACTGTTATGCAACCTGCAGTGTCTGGTCTTTATTTCCAACTAATATAAGTTTCTTTTGCTGTCATTTGCTCACTTTCCACTTCTTCTTGTTGTTCCAGGCTGTTCCTGTTTTGCAGTTGTTGATGTGCTATTGATTTTTAGCAATAGAGGGGCTGTCATCCCACCTCTATGTTAGAATTTAGCTGTTTCATTTAAATTGCTTGCAGGTTTCTATTGTTTTAATGCATAGAGGCTGTCATCCTATCTGTGTATTAAATATTAGATTTACAGACCTTTACACTGGTTGCAGCCAGCCATCGCAGGGTCCTGTGCATCTGCTGGTGTGGTCAGTCTTCTCCATTATCACCTTTTCCTTAAACTGTGAGTAATTGGTGGTTAAAAGCCTTGTAGTCTAGGGGTGTTCACCCATGTCTGGGGTCAATCATAGTAGGAGTGGTTATCTGGCTTGAGTATGCAGCATTTCTTTCATTCCACCATTTATCCAACATTTTGTTGAATTTGTAATGTTCCCGAACCTCACTAATATACAACCTAGGTGAGTTTCTTGGGGTGATAACATAAATTGGCGTCGTTGCCGAGGAAAGGAGAATCGGAGCTCAAGCTTCCCTGGAAGAATGACACAGCTTCAAGCTTTGATGACAGACAAGGTTTGAACATATTTTTTGGTTGTAATCATCTATCTGGCGACTCTACTGGAGGACCTACCTGGTGGCGACTCCACATTGCAGTTCTGGTTCAGTTCGTGAGGCATGTTCCTTGAAACCTTCAGAAATCACTAGCTGGCCAGCGCCTAATCCTGAGAAGATCCTTAAGCAGAAGAAAATTTTGCAGGAAGGAGCATCAGGATCGGGTAAGCCTTAAAAAATTCATGTGTCTCTGTTAGTGAAAGATAACCTGCAGAGATTCATAAAGCTCCTTATTCATTTATTTCCCTTTCAGACCTCAGTTGAAAGAAGCATCCATGTTGTCCATTATATTTCTCTATTTTTGTCATTCTTTTCATTGATCCATTCTACTCAGTTTACCAGTATCCTTCCACTTACCTCAGTCATGGCAGGCCAGCAAGCCCTCACAAAGATAAAACGAATTGTTCCTGCTAGGTATGGACCCCTGGTCTTGCCTACCCCTTTGAATGCCATGCCTGTAGGAGACTATCGAGAACATATGCCTAAGTTTACTGGTACAGAAGGAGTATCAGTAGAAGAGCATCTAGAGTCTTTTTACTATTATGCTGATAACCTGGATATCTATGAAGAGGATGTGTGGATGAGGTTTTTTGTCCAAAGCCTAGATGGGGAGGCTAGAAAATGGTTTAGAAATTTACCCCCTAGGTCCATTGCAAATATTGATGCTTTAGATGATGTATTTTTAAAGCACTGGGGCATTAATAAAGATCTGCAAGTCAAACAACCTGCAATCATCCCCATCCCAGTCATCAGTAAGGGAGAGGAAAGCTCCTCATCATCTTTCTCTCCTCTGTCTGCTCAAGTGACAATCCCTCGTAGTTGCCCCTTGAACTCTCAAGCAGGCCATAATTCAAAATCCGAGGCTGATACTGATCAAATCAGTCTTGATATTCGGATGCCTGCCTAGATGGCCTCCACACAGATTGAAAGGGAAGCTTATCAGATGATAGAGGAAGAAGATGCACAGTGTTGGAATTCTTCCTTGGATGAGCACTGTTCAAAGAAAAATGAAGGAATAGATGATGTCTCTGTGTCCCCTGCAAAAGAACACCTTGGTTCACCATTTATATTAGTTGTGCAGACCACAAATGACATAGAGAAGTACACAGCAGCAATGATTATTCAACAGGTGTACAAAAGCTCCCATGAAGAACATCCAAGGAGGAAAATACATAGAGGGGAAATGAAATTTGATCAATATCTACCTCTAAAGCTCCAATCTTCTAAACTGTTTGAGGTGGAGGATCAAATAAATCTTGTCCTGCTGATCTATGATGAACCGGCTGACAGGCAACAATTTTGGTGGCCCAGCAAATGGGAAATTTTTGAAGTTTAAGTTTTCGGGTTTTATTGATTGTAATCATGTTCTTTTACAGTTTTCTGTTGTATGCTTACTGATTCCATGCCCAATGAATACTAGGCAAAGTTTTCAGGCTGATTTTGCAGGAAGGCATTGGTCTGCAGGATTCTTGAGACCTCGCAGGGAGGATCTCATCCCCAGAAGGAGCCAGTGTTAGCTCTGCTACAAGCTTCAGCGGTGAAGGGTATAACTTGGACCTGGTGGTGTGTTTGTGCTTAAAGAAAGCTTGTGGCCCTCCTCCTTCTCCATTATCCTCCCAACACTCCCTTAGCCCTGCTACCCTTGTTTACCCCTTGCAATGTAATCAGATCGCAAATCGCATCCATGCCCGCTGCCGCAATCTGTTCTCTTGACCTCTTCCGACGCGATGTTGCGATGCGATCTGATCGCTATCGCAAATCGCGTTCACACCCTATCGCCTCCGTTACGCCCCATGTCTTCTCCGCCGATGCGATTATGTGATGCGATCTTATCGCTATCGCATATCGCAGCCATGTGTGTTAAGGCTCCGCCCTTGTCTTCCGTGTTGTGATATTGCGATTGCGCCCCTTTGTACCCCGCCCAATATCATCTGTACATCTTTCGCATGCGACGACTGTTAGATCCACTGCTCCTTGATCTAATGACTCTTGTGTATCTCCACCTGTTTCTTCCCGATTCCTCCCGCCAGTAATCTCCACCATTGATCTCTGCGATCCAATGGTTGTTATCTATCTTTGTCTTGCTACTCGCCCAGTGCATGCCTCCGCCATACTATCTTTATGCCTTTAACCTGTTTTGTGCTCCTGAAAGAGGAAGAAGACCAGATCCAGCACTTTGCGCCATTACTCCTCACCAATTGCATTTAAAGAATAGAATGGCCGAAGGACAAAAAGGACGACCTCAAACAGTGAAAAGAATTTATCAGGCATGGAATTTCATCCATAATTTACTTCATCTGCCTGAGTAGGACTGCAGAGCGCCAGAACGAGTCAGTTTTGTCCATTTAAATTACTAGATTGTATCAGAGGCCCATATCTAATTGTAAATGCGATTGGTAGTCCATTAAGACACCTCCACGCATAGCCTAGCAGAGATTTTTGTAAAACAAACTATATAAATAGCCAGAAACACAATGTAAGTAGGGAGGAGTGTCAGATGAGAGTTAGTATGTTGTAAGGCTCAACTTCTGGAGACTATAACTATTATGTAACTTGCAGCGTCTAGTCTTCATTTCCAACTAATACAAGCTTCTTTTGCTGCCATTTGCTCACTTTCCACTTCTTCTTGTTGTTCCAGGTTGTGCCTGTTTTGCAGTTGTTGATGTGCTGTTGATTTTTAGCAATAGAGGGGCTGTCATCCCACCTCTATGTTAGAATTTAGTTGTTTCATTTAAATTGCTTGCAGGTTTCTATTGTTTTAATGCATAGAGAGCTGTCATCCTGTCTGTGTATTAAATATTAGATTTACAGACCTTTAAACTGGTTGTAGCTAGCCATCGCAGGGTCCTGTGCATCTGCTGGTGTGGTCAGTCTTCTCCATTATCACCTTTTCCTTAAACTGTGAGTAATTGGTGGTTAAAAGCCTTGTAGTCTGGGGGTGTTCACCCATGTCTGGGGTCAATCATAGTAGGAGTGGTTATCTGTCTTGAGTATGCAGCATTTCTTTCATTCCACCATTTATCCAACATTTTTTTGAATTTGTAATGTTCCTGAGCATCACTGATATACAACCTAGGTGAGTTTCTTGGGGTGATAACATTAATTGGCGTCGTTTCCAGGGAAAGGAGAATCGGAGCTTAAGCTTCCCTGGGAGAACGACACAGCTTCATGCTTTGATAACAGACAAGGTTTGAACATATTTTTTGGTTGTAATCATCTGTCTGGCGACTCTACTGGAGGACCTACCTGGTGGCGACTCCACATTGCAGTTCTGGTTCAGTTTGTGAGGCATGTTCGGAGAAATCTTCAAAAATAACTAGCTAGCCAGTGCCTGATCCTGAGAAGATCGTTAAGCAGAAGAAAATTTTACAGGAAGGAGCATCAGGATCGGGTAAGCCTTAAAAAATTCATGTGTGTCTCTGTTAGTGAAAGATAACCTGCAGAGATTCATAAAGCGCCTTATTCATTCATTCCCCTTTTGGACCTCAGTTGAAAGAAGCATCCATGTTGTCCATTATATTTCTCTGTTTCTGTCATTCTTTTCATTGATCCATTCTACTTAGTTTACAAGTATCCTTCCACTTACCTCAGTCATGGCAGGCCAGCAAGCCCTCACAAAGATAGAACGAATTGTTGCTGCTAGGTATGGACCCCTGGCCTTGCCTACCCCTTTGAATGCCATGCCTGTAGGAGACTATCGAGAACATATGCCTAAGTTTACTGGTGCAGAAGGAGTATCAGTAGAAGAGCATCTAGAGTCTTTTTATTATTATGCTAATAACCTGGATATCTATGAAGAGGATGTGTGATAAGGGTTTTTGTCCAAAGCCTAGATGCGGAGGCTAGAAAATGGTTTAGAAATTTACCCCATAGGTCTATTGCAAACATTGATGCTTTAGATGATGTATTTTTAAAGCACTGGGGAAATAATAAAGATCTGCAAGTCAAACAACCTGCAGTCATCCCCATCCCAGTCATCAGTAAGGGAGAGGAAAGCTCCCCATCATCTTTCGCTCCTCTTTCTACTCAAGTGACAATCCCTCATAGTTGCCCCTTCAACTCTCAGGCAGGCCATAATTCAAAGTCCGAGGCTGACACTAATCAAACCAGTCTTGATATTCTGATGCCTGCCCAAATGGCCTCCACACAGATTGAAAAGGAAGCTTATCAGATGATAGAGGAAGAAGATGCACAGTCTTGGAATTCTTCCTTGGATGAGCACTGTTCAAAGAAAAATGAAGGAGCAGATGATGTCTCTGTGACCCCTGCACAAGAACACCTTGGTTCACCATTTATATTAGTTGTGCAGACCAAAAATTACATAGAGAAGTACACAGCAGCCACGATTATTCAGCAAGTGTACAAAATCTCCCATGAAGAACATCCAAGGAGGAAAATACATAGAGGGGAAATGAAATTTGATCAATATCTACCTCTAAAGCTCCAATGTTCTAAATTGTTTGAGGTGGAGGATCAAATAAATCTTGTCCTGCTGATCTGTGATGAACCGGCTAACAAGCAACAATTTTGGTGGCCCAGCAAATGGGCAATTTTTGAAGTTTAAGTTTTCAGTTTTTATTGATTGTAATCATGTTCTTTTACAACTTTTTGTTGTATGCTCAGTGACTCCATGCCCAATGAATACTAGGCAAAGTTTTCAGGCTGATTTTGCAGGAAGGAATTGGTCTACAGGATTCTTGAGACCTCGCAGGGAGGATCTCATCCCCAGAAGGAGCCAGTGTTAGCTCTGCTACAAGCTTCAACGGTGAAGGATATAACTTGGGCCTGGTGGTGTGTTTATGCTTAAAGAAAGCTTGTGGCCCTCCTCCTTCTCCATTATCCTCCCAACACTCCCTTAGCTCTACTACCCTTGTTTTCCCCTTGCGATGCGATCAGATCGCAAATCGCATCCATGCCCGCTGCCGCAATCTGTTCTCTTGACCTCTTCCGACGCGATGTTGCAATGCGATCTGATCGCTATCACAAATCGCGTCTGTGCCCTATCGCCTCCATTACACCCCATGTCTTCTCCGCCGATGCGATTATGCAATGCGATCTGATCGCTATCGTATATCACAGCCATGTGTGTTAAGGCTCCACCCTTGTCTTCCGTGTTGCGATATTGCGATCGCGCCCCTTTGTACCCCGCCCAATATCGTCTGTACATCTTTCGCGTGCGACGACTGTTAGATCCACTGCACCTTGATCTAACGACTCTTGTGTATCTCCACCTGTTTCTTCCGGATTCCTCCCGCCAGCAATCTCCACCATTGATCTCTGCGATCCAATGGTTGTTATCTATCTTTGTCTTGCTTCTCGCCCAGTGCATGCCTCCACCATACTGTCTTTATGCCTTTAACATGTGTTGTGCTCCTGAAGGAGGAAGAAGGCCAGATCCAGCACTTTGCGCCATTACTCCTCACCAACTGCATTTAAAGAATAGAATGGCCGAAGGACAAAAAGGACGACCTCAAACAGTGAAAAGAATTTATTAGGCATGGAATTTCATCCATAATTTACTTCATCTGCCCGAGTAGGACTGCAGAGCGCCAGAACGAATCAGTGTTGTCCATTTAAATTACTAGATTATATTAGAGGCCCATATCTAATTGTAAATGCGGTTGGTAGTCATTAAGACACCTCCACCCATAGCCTAGCAGAGATTTTTGCAAAACAAACTCTATAAATAGCCAGTAACACAATGTAAGTAGGGAGGAGTGTCAGATGATAGTTAGTATGTTGTAAGGCTCAACTTCTGGAGACTGTAACTATTATGCAACCTACAGTGTCTGGTCTTCATTTCCAACTAATACAAGCTTCTTTTGTTGTCATTTGCTCACTTTCCACTTCTTCTTGTTGTTCCAGGTTGTGCCTGTTTTGCAGTTGTTGATGTGCTGTTGATTTTTAGCAATAGAGGGGCTGTCATCCCACCTCTATGTTAGAATTTAGCTGTTTCATTTAAATTGCTTGCAGGTTTCTATTGTTTTAATGCATAGAGAGTTGTCATCCTGTCTGTGTATTAAATATTAGATTTACAGACCTTTAAACTGGTTGCAGCCGGCCATCGCAGGGTCCTGTGCATCTATTGGTGTGGTCAGTCTTCTCCATTATCACCTTTTCCTTAAACTGTGAGTAATTGGTGGTTAAAAGCCTTGTAGTCTGGGGGTGTTCACCCATGTCTGGGGTCAATCATAGTAGGAGTGGTTATCTGGATTGAGTATGCATCATTTCTTTCATTCCACCATTTATCCAACATTTTGTTGAATTCGTAATGTTCCTGAGCATCACTGATATACAACCTAGGTGAGTTTCTTGGGGTGATAACATTAATTGGTGCCTTTGGCGGGGAAAGGAGAATCGGAGCTCAAGCTTCCCTGGGAGAACGACACAGCTTCAAGCTTTGAAGACAGAAAAGGTTTGAACACATTTTTTGGTTGTAATCATCTCTCTGGCGACTCTACTGGAGGACCTACCTGGTGGCGACTCCACATTGCAGTTCTGGTTCAGTTCGTGAGGCATGTTCGGAGAAATCTTCAGAAATCACTAGCTGGCCAGTGCCTGATCCTGAGAAGATCGTTAAGCATAAGAAAACTTTGTAGGAAGGAGCATCAGGATCGAGTAAGCCTTAAAAAATTCATATGTGTCTCTGTTAGTGAAAGATAACCTGCAGAGATTCATAAAGCGCCTTATTCATTCATTTCCCTTTCGGACTTCAGATGAAAGAAGCATCCATGTTTTCCATTATATTTCTCTGTTTTTGTCATTCTTTTCATTGATCCATTCTACTCAGTTTACCAGTATCCTTCCACTTACCTCAGTCATGGCAGGACAGCAAGCCCTCACAAAGATAGAACGAATTGTTGCTGCTAGGTATGGACCCCTGGCCTTGCCTACCCCTTTGAATGCCATGCCTATAGGAGACTATCGAGAACATATGCCTAAGTTTACTGGTGCAGAAGGAGTATCAGTAGAAGAGCATCTAGAGTCCTTTTATTATTATGCTGATAACCTAGATATCTATGAAGAGGATGTGTGAATGAGGGTTTTTTTCCAAAGCCTAGATGGGGAGGCTAGAAAATGGTTTAGAAATTTACCCCCTAGGTCCATTGCAAACATTGATGCTTTAGATGATGTATTTTTAAAGCACTAGGGAAATAATAAAGATCTGCAAGTCAAACAACCTATAGTCATCCCCATCCCAGTCATCAGTAAGGGAGAGGAAAGCTCCCCATCATCTTTCACTCCTCTGTCTGGTCAAGTGACAATCCCTCATAGTTGCCCCTTGAACTCTGAGGCAGGCCATAACTCAAAGTCCGAGGCTGATATTGATCAAACCAGTCTTGATATTCTGATGCCTGCCCAGATGGCATCCACACATATTGAAAGGGAAGCTTATCAGATGACAGAGGAAGAAGATGCACAGTCTTGGAATTCTTCCTTGGATGAGCATTGGTCAAAGAAAAATGAAGGAGAAGATGATGTCTCTGTGTCCCCTGCACAAGAACACCTTGGATCACCATTTATATTAGTTGTGCAGACCACAAATGACATAGAGAAGTACACATCAGCCATGCTTATTTAGCAGGTGTACAAAATCTCCCATGAAGAACATCCAAGGAGGAAAATACATAGAGGGGAAATGAAATTTGATCAATATCTACCTCTAAAGCTCCAATGTTCTAAACTGTTTGAGGTGGAGGATCAAATAAATCTTGTCCTACTGATCTATGATGAACCGGCTGACAAGAAACAATTTTGGTGGCCCAGCAAATGGGAAATTTTTGAAGTTTAAGTTTTCGGGTTTTATTGATTGTAATCATGTTCTTTTATAGTTTTCTGTTGTATGCTTAGTGACTCCATGCCCAATGAATACTAGGCAAAGTTTTCAGGCTGATTTTGCAAGAAGGCATTGGTCTGTAGGATTCTTGAGACCTCGCAGGGAGGATCTCATCCCCAGAAGGAGCCAGTGTTAGCTTTGCTACAAGCTTCAGCGATGAAGGGTATAACTTGGGCCTAGTGGTGTGTTTGTGCTTAAAGAAATCTTGTGGCCCTCCTCCTTCTCCATTATCCTCCCAACACTCCCTTAGACCTGCTACCCTTGTTTTCCCCTTGCGATGCGATCAGATCGCAAATCGCATCCATGCCCGCTGTCGCAATCTGTTCTCTTGACCTCTTCCGACGCGATGTTGCGATGCGATTTGATCGCTATCGCAAATCGCGTCCACGCTCTATCGCCTCCGTTACGCCCCATGTCTTCTTTGCCGATGCGATTATGCGATGTGATCTGATCGCTATCGCATATCGCAGCCATGTGTGTTAAGGCTCTGTTGTTGTCTTCCGTGTTGCGATATTGCGATCGTGCCCCTTTGTACCCCGCCCAATATCATCTCTACATATTTCGCGTGCGACGACTTTTAGATCCACTGCTCCTTGATCTAACGACTCTTGTGTATCTCCACCTATTTCTTCCCGATTCCTCCCGCCAGCAATCTCCATCGTTGATCTCTGCGATCTAATGGTTGTTATCTATCTTTGTCTTGCTTCTTGCCCAGTGCATGCCTCCGCCATACTGTCTTTATGCCATTAACCTGTGTTGTTCTCTTGAAGGAGGAAGAAGGCCAGATCCAGCACTTTGTGCCATTACTCCTCACCAACTGCATTTAAAGAATAGAATGGCTGAAGGACAAAAAGGACAACCTCAAACAGTGAAAATCATTTATCAGGCATGGAATTTCATCCATAATTTACTTCATCTGCCCGAGCAGGGCTGCAAAGCGCCAGAACGAGTCAGTTTTGTCCATTTAAATTACTAGATTGTATCAGAGGCCCATATCTAATTGTAAATGCTGTTGGTAGTCCATTAAGACACCTCCACGCATAGCCTAGCAGAGATTTTTGCAAAAAAAACTCTATAAATAGCCAGAAACACAATGTAAGTAGGGAGGAGTGTCAGATGAGAGTTAGTATGTCATAAGGCTCAACTTCTGGAGACTGTAACTGTTATGCAACCTGCAGCGTCTGGTCTTCATTTCCAACTAATACAAGCTTCTTTTGTTGTCATTTGCTCACTTTCCACTTCTTCTTGTTGTTCCAGGCTGTGCCTGTTTTGCAGTTGTTGATGTGCTGTTGATTTTTAGCAATAGAGGGGCTGTCATCCCACCTCTATGTTAGAATTTAGATGTTTCATTTAAATTGCTTGCAGGTTTCTATTGTTTAATGCATAGAGAGCTGTCATCCTGTCTGTGTATTAAATATTAGATTTACAGACCTTTAAACTGGTTGCAACCGGCCATCGCAGGGTCTTGTGCATCTGCTGGTGTGGTCAGTCTTCTCCATTATCACCTTTTCCTTAAACTGTGAGTAATTGGTGGTTAAAAGCCTTGTAGTCTGGGGTTGTTCACCCATGTCTGGGGTCAATCATAGTAGGAGTAGTTATCTGGCTTGAGTATGTAGAATTTCTTTCATTTCACCATTTATCCAACATTTTGTTGAGTTTGTAATGTTCCTGAGCAACACTGATATACAACCTAGGTGAGTTTCTTGGGGTGATAACATTAATTGGCGACTTTGCCAGGGAAAGTAGAATCAGAGCTCAACCTTCCCTGGGAGAACGACACAGCTTCAAGCTTTGATGACAGACAAGGTTTGAACACATTTTTTGGTTGTAATCATCTGTCTGGCGACTCTACTAGAGGACCTTCCTGCTGGCGACTCCACATTGCAGTTCTGGTTCAGTTCGTGAGGCATGTTCAGAGAAATCTTCAGAAATCATTAGCTGGCCAGTGCCTGATCCTGAGAAGATCGTTAAGCAGAAGAAAATTTTGCAGGAAGGAGCATCAGGATCGGGTAAGCCTTAAAAAATTCATATGTGTCTCTGTTAGTGAAAGATAACCTACAGAATTTCATAAAGCTCCTTATTCATTCATTTCCCTTTCGGACCTCAGTTGAAAGAAGCATCCATGTTGTCCATTATATTTCTCTGTTTCTGTCATTCTTTTCATTGATCCATTCTACTCAGTTTACCAGTATCCGTCCACTTACCTTAGTCATGGCAGGCCAGCAAGCCCTCACAAAGATAGAACGAATTGTTGCTGCTAGGTGGATCCCTGGTCTTGCCTACCCCTTTGAATGCCATGCATGTAGGAGACTCTTGAGAACATATGCCTAAGTTTACTGGTGCATAAGGAGTATCAGTAGAAGAGCATCTAGATTCTTTTTATTATTATGCTGATAACCTGGATATCTATGAAGAGGATGTGTGGATGAGGGTTTTTGTCCAAAGCCTAGATGGGGAGGCTAGAAAATGGTTTAGAAATTTACCCCCTAGGTCCATTGAAAACATTGATGCTTTAGATGATGTATTTTTAAAGCACTGGGGAAAAAATAAAGATCTGCAATTCAAACAACCTACAGTCATCCCCATCCCAGTCATCAGTAAGGGAGAAGAAAGCTCCCCCTCATCTTTCGCTCCTCTGTCTGCTCAAGTGACAATCCCTCATAGTTGCCCCTTGAACTATGAGGCAAGCCATAATTCAAAGTCCGAGGCTGATACTGATCAAATCAGTCTTGATATTCTGATGCCTGCCCATATGGCCTCCACACAGATTGAAAGGGAAGCTTATCAGATGACAGAGGAAGAAGATGCACAGTCTTGGAATTCTTCCTTGGATGAGCATTGTTAAAAGAAAAATGAAGGAGCAGATGATGTCTATGTGTCCCCTGCACAAGAACACCTTGGTTCACCATTTATATTAGTTGTGCAGACCACAAATGGCATAGAGAAGTACACAGCAGCCATGATTATTCAGCAGGTGTACAAAAGCTCCCATGAAGAACATCCAAGGAGGTAAATACATAGAGGGGAAATGAAATTTGATCAATATCTACCTCTAAAGCTCCAATGTTCTAAATTGTTTGAGGTGGAGGATCAAATAAATCTTGTCCTGCTGATCTATGATGAACCAGCTGACAGGCAACAATTTTGGTGGCCCAGCAAATGGGGAATTTTTGAAGTTTAAGTTTTCATGTTTTATTGATTATAATCATGTTCTTTTACAGTTTTCTATTGTATGCTTAGTGACTCCCTGTCGAATGAATACTAGGCAAATTTTTCAGGCTGATTTTGCAGGAAGGCATTGGTCTGTAGGATTCTTGAGACCTCGTAGGGAGGATCTCATCCCCAGAAGAAGCTAGTGTTAGCTCTACTACAAGCTTCAGCGGTGAAGGGTATAACTTGGGCCTAGTGGTGTGTTTGTGCTTAAAGAAAGCTTGTGGCCCTCCCCCTTATCCGTTATCCTCCCAACACTCCCTTAGCCCTGCTACCCTTGTTTTCCCCTTACGATGTGATCAGATCGCAAATCGCATCCATGCCTGCTACCGCAATCTATTCCCTTGACCTCTTCCGACGGGATGTTGTGATGCGATCTGATCGCTATCGCAAATCGCATCCATGCCCTATCGCCTTTGTTACGCCCCATGTCTTCTCTGCCGATGCGATTATGCGATGCGATCTGATCGCTATCGCATATCGCAACCATGTGTGTTAAGGCTCTGCCCTTGTCTTCCGTGTTGCGATATTATGATCGTGCCCCTTTGTACCCCGCCCAATATCGTCTGTACATCTTTCGCGTGTGACGACTGTTAGATCCACTGCTCCCTGATCTAACGACTCTTCTGTATCTCCACCTGTTTCTTCCGGATTCCTCCCGCTAGCAATCTCCACCATTGATCTCTGCGATCTAATGGTTGTTATCTATCTTTGTCTTGCTTCTCGCCCAATGCATGCCTCCGTCGTACTGTCTTTATGCCTTTAACCTGTTTTGTGCTCCTGAAGGAGGAAGAAGGCCAGATCCAGCACTTTGTGCCATTACTCCTCAACAACTGCATTTAAAGAATAGAATGGCCGAAGGAAAAAAACGACGACCTCGAACAGTGAAAAGCGTTTATGAGGCATGGAATTTCATCCATAATTTACTTCATCTGCCCGAATAGGACTGCAGAGCGCCAGAACGAGTCAGTTTTATCCATTTAAATTACTAGATTGTACCAGAGGCCCATATCTAATTGTAAATGCGATTGGTAGTCCATTAAGACACCTCCACGCATAGCCTAGTAGAGATTTTTGTTAAAAAAACTCTATAAATAGCCAGAAACACAATGTAAGTAGGGAGGAGTGTCAGATAAGAGTTAGTATGTTGTAAGGCTCAACTTCTGGAGACTGTAACTGTTATGCAACCTGTAGCGTCTGGTCTTCATTTCCAACTAATACAAGATTCTTTTTCTTTCATTTGCTCACTTTCCACTTCTTCTTGTTGTTCCAGGCTGTGCCTGTTTTGCAGTTGTTGATGTGCTGTTGATTTTTAGCAATAGAGGGGCTGTCATCCCACCTGTATGTTAAAATTTAGTTGTTTCATTTAAATTGCTTGCAGGTTTCTATTGTTTTAATGCATAGAGAGTTGTCATCCTATCTCTGTATTAAATATTAGATTTACAGACCTTTAAATTGGTTGCAGCCAGCCATCACAGGGTCCTGTGCATCTACTGGTGTGGTCAGTCTTCTCCATTATCACCTTTTCCTTAAACTATGAGTAATTAGTGGTTAAAAGCCTTGTAGTCTGGGGGTGTTCACCCATGTCTGGGGTCAATCATAGTAGGAGTGGTTATCTGGGTTGAGTATGCAGCATTTCTTTCATTCCACCATTTATCCAACATTTTTTTGAATTTGTAATGTTCCTGAGCATCACTGGTATACAACCTAGGTGAGTTTCTTGGGGTGATAACATTAATTGGCGACATTGCCGGGGCAATTTTTGAAGTTTAAGTTTTCGGGTTTTATTGATTGTAATCATGTTCTCTTACAGTTTTCTGTTGTATGCTTAGTGACTCCATGCCCAATGAATACTAGGCAAAGTTTTCAGGCTGATTTTGTAGGAAGGCATTGGTCTACAGGATTCTTGAGACCTCGCAAGGAGGATCTCATCCCCAGAAGGAGGCAATGTTAGCTCTGTTACAAGCTTCAACGGTGAAGGGTATAACTTGGGCCTGGTGGTGTGTTTGTGCTTAAAGAAAGCTTGTGACCCTCCTCCTTCTCCGTTATCCTCCCAACACTCCCTTAGCCTTGCTACCCTTGTTTTCCCCTTGCGATGCGATCAGATCGTAAATCGCATCCATGCCCGTTGCCGCAATCTGTTCTCTTGACCTCTTCCAACGCGATGTTGCGATGCGATCTAATCGCTATCGCAAATCGTGTCCGCGCCCTATCACCTCCGTTACGCCCCATGTCTTCTCCGCCGATGCGATTATGCGATGCGATCTGATCGCTATCGCATATCGCAGCCATGTGTGTTAAGGTTTCGCCCCCTTCTTCCGTGTTGTGATATTGCAATCACGCCCCTTTGTATCCCGCCCAATATCGTCTGTACATCTTTCACGTGCAACGACTGTTAGATCCACTGCTCCCTGATCTGATGGCTCTTGTGTATCTCCACCTGTTTCTTCCCGATTCCTCCCGCCAGTAATCTCCACCATTGATCTCTGTGATCCAATGGTTGTTATCTATCTTTGTCTTACTTCTCGCCCAGTGCATGCCTCCGCCATACTGTCTTTATGCCTTTAACCTGTTTTGTGATCCTGAAGGAGGAAGAAGGCCAGATCCAGCACTTTGCGCCATTACTCCTCACCAACTGCATTTAAAGAACAGAATGGCCAAAGGACAAAAAGGACGACCTCGAACAGTGAAAAGCATTTATCAGGCATGGAATTTCATTCATAATTTACTTCATCTGCCCGAGCAGGACTGCAGAGCGCCAAAACGAGTTAATTTTTTCCATTTAAATTACTAGATTGTATCAGAGGCCCATATCTAATTGTAAATACGGTTGGTAGTCCATTAAGATACCTCCACGCATAGCCTAGCAAAGATTTTTGTAAAAAAACTCTATATATAGCCAGAAACACAATGTAAGTAGGGAGGAGTGTCAGATGAGAGTTAGTATGTTGTAAGGCTCAACTTCTGGAGACTATAACTATTATGCAACCTGCAACGTCTGGTGTTCGTTTCCAACTAATACAAGCTTCTTTTTCTGTCATTTGCTCACTTTCCACTTCTTCTTGTTGTTCCAGGCTGCGCCTGTTTTGTAGTTGTTGATGTGCTGTTGATTTTTAGCAGTAGAGGGGATGTCATCCCACCTCTATGTTAGAATTTAGTTGTTTCATTTAAATTTCTTGCAGGTTTCTATTGTTTTAATGCATAGGGAGCTGTCATCCTGTCTGTGTATTAAATATTAGATTTACAGACCTTTGAACTGGTTTCAGCCGGCCATCGCAGGGTCCTGTGCATCTGCTGGTGTGATCAGTCTTCTCCATTATCACCTTTTCCTTAAACTGTGAGTAATTGGTGGTTAAAAGCCTTGTAGTCTGGGGGTGTTCACCCATGTCTTGGGTCAATCATAGTATGAGTGGTTATCTGGCTTGAGTATGCAGCATTTCTTTCATTCCACCATTTATCCAACATTTTGTTGAATTTGTAATGTTCTCTAGCATCACTGATATACAACCTAGGTGAGTTTCTTGGGGTGATAACAGATACATGGTTCAAGGTGGCGGTCATGAAAGAATGAAGGGTGAAGGTATTGCAGCGGATGAGACACAAGCTGGGTTGGTGAATTCTATGAGCGACTTCTCTTGAACATATCGGCGGCACTTAAATGGATTGGTAGCATTAACCCCAAAAATGGATGGGACGGTGGACCAATGGTAATATGACCGGTGAACGGAATAACCCAACCCAACTCAATCATGGTGATGGAGTGAAAGTGTCATGTTCAAGAGTGACTTGCTACCAATAAAGTTTCTTCAAGTTTTCTTCCCAATTTTTCCGCAGTCATTATTGACCAATACCTCCTTATTTTTGTCAAGCTTGAGGAGGATAACATATGCCTGTTCTATAATTTTCCCTTCGAGCAAACCAATCGCTATGTTTTAACGAGCCTAGCGACAGTGAAACTTGTTCTTGTCTATATGGACAAGTTTGTCGCTATTGGTTTTAACGAGTTTAACGACAAATACAAATCGGTCCTTTTTCAATTTTAGAGAGTCTGAAAAGGGACGGAAAGGAAACTCCAGTAATCATTTTTCATCATATAATCCCTTAAGTCCGAAAAAGTATAAAATAATACGAAATGGATGAATTTTCGATAGTTTTAACGAGCCGAACAAGATAAGCGCTTGATCTTTTTGTGTAATAATCCCTCAGGTCCAAAAAGATTAAAATCTAGAGGAGGGATAGCACTTCTGATAGCTTTAACGACCTGGAGAGGCCAATTGCTTGGTAATATTTTCATATTTTACGAGTCAGATGAAAAGAGCTTAAAGGAGACTTGTTTTTTGAGGAACGAGTGATATTTTCAAGTAGCAGCTAGTTCCAGGTAAGGTTTGGAATTTTCCAATCACGCCAGTGTTACGAGGATGGCTAATAGAATCACTCGTCGTAGTTTTTCCTTAAAAGGGTAAACAATCAAATGGAGGTGTATGATCGGCTAAAACAGAGTGAGTTGATTGTAAGAACACGACCAAGGCTCAAAAGCTGATGATAATGCATTCACAATGGTTATTTACTGGAGATTGGTTCATTTTTTAATGAGCTTAAACTCTGGTGGAACATATGCTCATTGCTTAGGTTTAATTTTTAACGAGCTTGAACTTTGCGTAAAACTACTCGTTCCAGTCGTATAATAAGGATGTCTCATCGATAGGTTCAATTTTTAGGTAGCTTGCACCATTCGAAACTTTGCTCCGAATCCTTTCTTTATGTAAGCTAGGAACGACCAATCCTACGAGTTTAAAGGGTTAAGAATCTACAAACAATGAAAATAAATGGTCACTTTTCACTTTCCACGCGAAAAGGTTTGCATGCCCCCAGGTATAATGAAGTAGATTTTCCAGGTTACCCTTCAATTTGCAGACAAAACATTTGTTCTATCAGGAAATGCCTACCTTTTAACGTACAAAGTAGAGTTTCTAGGTTACCCTTCAATTTGCAAAAAAAGCACTTGCTCTGTCAGGAAAGGCATACCTTTTAACGGAGGTATCTTATTCCAGTCTAATCCCATTTTCCTAAACGGACGGGTTTTCCAGACTAGTCATATCCCTACGTAGAAACCCACCTTATACCTGGGGTTCTTCTGCCGAAGTAGACTAGGGTGCATGCCCCCTGGGTTTTAGTCACAATCACTGAATTACTCGTGCTGATCTGGTGGATAGACTGGAGATTGATGAGACATTCCTTGGGTGAAAAGACCAGTTAGGAATGGCATTTGACTATTAGCCATGTGTGAGTCGGGGAATGAAAGCTGGTCTACGAGCTGGACCACTCTGCCTTCATGCGGATTACTCGAAAGCGTGAGGAGACAATGGCTCCCATGTTATAAATGTAGTCGTGCCCAAGGAGTAGATTGTAATCTAAAGGTCCTTGGACTACCAGTACGTTTAGATAAACGGTTTTCCCTCTCAAAGTTATAGGCAAACTTGGAAGGATAGCTAACGGTCGACTAGTTCCTTTGTCGAAGCCTATCAGATTTCGCATCTCAGGCAGAAGCGATGGCAAACCAATCGCTTTCCAAGCAGCTGAGGAAAGGATACTCACAGAAGCCCCTTCATCTATGATTGTACCGACGATGACCATTCTGTAAGCTTGTACAATGATCTGAAATGGTACATTAGACGGTAGATGGGGTCTACCTAGTAGATTCCAATCGAAGGAAACAACTAGGTTCCTCGGAGGTGGGACCGAATAAACGGTCGGATACGACTCTGATGAACGTCCTTCCTACGGTAAAGGAATGGGTATATTGCCCCCATGTTCATCGGAGTCTGTTTTTACGAAAAGAATTTGAACGGTGTCATTCTCATTCTCTTCGGTGACTGTATCATCTGAAGATGGACCTTCTGAAGACAAGACTGGGTCGACTGTCGTCTCAATCCGATGAATTTGGTCCGGTGTGGACTCAGAGGGTTTATCTTCAATGATAGATGCTTCGACTGACAACAAAGGTGTGTGTTATGAAACTAGCTCAAGAAAAGATAGGTCAACGCCTTAGAATTCAGCCTCTCCGAGGGGGAAACCTCCTTTACATTACATAAATGAACAATTCTTGGATGATTCAAATGACAAAACCTCCTTTCTATATATAGAAGTCTAAGGAGTCACAATATAACCCAGTCAACCTAACAATAATAATATAAAGCCACAAAAATAACAATAGAGGGATTTTATGGAGCACGGTAATAACAATATGGGGATAATAGGGGCACAACAATGTTAGTAAGGGGTACAACTACAATAGTAATGGGGTAATCACTAGTATTATAGGGACCCCACATGCCCCTCTCCTTCAAAAAAGTGTTGTCCTCAACGCTTGAGAAGTTCTGGATGCTTCTGTATAAAATTCTCATCCTCCCATGTGGAATCTTTAGCGGATAAGTTCTTCCACTTGATAAGATACTCTGAAATTGATCGATTTCGTTGAGTTCTTATTTCTGTGACTGCTTCCGGTTCCAATATAATTTTTCCTTCCTCGTCAAGTTCTGGCAATATTGTTTGACCTGGGAGCTTGTTGCCTACAACCTTCTTTAAAAATGAAACATGGAAAACTCGGTGTAATCGAGAAGTTGCAGGAAGCTCCAATTTGCATGCCATAGTACCAATCTTTTGCAACACCTTGTATGGACCATAATACTTTGGTGATAATTTATTATCCTTCTTAGATTGCTTGAGGGATATTTTCTTATATGGTTGTAGCCATAGGAAATACCCAATCACCTACATCAAAACTTCTTTCACTGCGATGTTGATCTGCCTGTTCTTTCATTCTATTATGTGGCAACACGAGGTTATCCTTTAAGAGTTGGAGGACTTGTTGTTGGTGTTCGATGTGATGTTCCACTACTTGAACCTTAGAATTTTCTCTTAAATATGATGTGATGGATGGTGGCTGATACCCATAAAGTGTCATAAATGGGGTCATTTTTATTGCTGTATGGAAGGAAGTGTTATACCACCATTCAGCCAGAGGCAACCATTTGACCCATTGTGTCTGTTTATCAGATAAAAGCAACGAAGATATCCTTCCAAACATTTGTTTACTATCTCAGTTTGCCCATCAGATTGAGGATGATAAGATGAGCTATGAGCTAACTGAGTACCAAGACAAGAAATTAATTTTGTCCAAAAATTTCCAGTGAAAATGGGATCTCTGTCACTTACAATAATCTTTGGATTTCCATGTAGCTTTTGAATTGTTTCCATAAATGCCGTAGAAACTATATTGGCTTTAAATGGATGTGATAATGCACAAAAGTGTGCATACTTGGTAAGTCTGTCAACTACCACCATGATGACACTCTTTCCCTCAGACTTGGGTAAACCTGTGATAAAATCCATTGAAACCTCCTCCCAACGTTGGCTTGGAATGGATAAAGGTTGTAATAGACCCGGTGTCTTAATTGTTTCAACTTTATTTTGTTGGCAAACCAAAAATTCCGCCACAAAATTTTGAATATCTGATTTAAGGCCATCCCAAAAAAATTCCTTCTTAACCCTGTGGTAAGTTTTTAAAAATCCTGAGTGCCCTCCTAAGAGAGAAGTGTGCAATTCCATAAGAATCTTTTGTTTTAGCTGGGAGTTCTTACAGAGGTATAGCCGATCTTTGTACCATAACGAATCATTTTTCCAGCTAAATGTATCATACATACTGGAATCTTGTTGTAACTTCCGAATAAGTGCCCACACTTCTTCATCATTCTTCCATTCCTCCCATAATAGAAATGGCACACAAAAATGCTTCCACGTCCTCATCCTTTCTTGAGAGTGCATATGCCACCACATTTTGCTTCCCTTTTTTGTAGATGATTTCAAAGTCATAACCCAACATCTTTGTGACCCACTTTTGTTGCTCTTCAGAGGATAATCTTTGCTCTAAAAAGTATTTAAGGGTATCATGATCCGTTTTTACCTTGAAGTGTCTTCCCATTAGGTAGGGTTGCCATTTCTTAAGTGCATGGAGTATTGCCAACATTTCCTTCTCATAAATAGCTTTGTGTAAAAACTTTCCCTTGATTGGACGACTTTCAAAAGCAATGGGTCTTTCATCTTGCATTAAAGCAACACCAATTCCATTTCCTGAAGCATCACATTCCACAATAAAGGTTTTTGTGAAGTCCGGTGTAGCTAAGACCGGTGCTTGGCACATTGCCTCTTTAAGATGTTCGAATGCCTTTGTTGCTTCTGGAATCCATGAAAATGCATCTTTTTTCAATAATGTTGTTAGAGGTGCTGCTATCCATAATTCTTAACGAACTTGCGATAATACCCTGTCAACCCAAGAAATCCTCGCAGATGCTTTATGGATGTGGGAACTTTCCATTCCTTAATGGCTTTAATTTTGCTAGGGTCTACCTTAACTCCTTCATGAGATACAATATGACCCAAATATTCCACCTCCTGGACTCCAAAGAAACATTTGGATCTTTTTTGCATATAATTGTTTCTCCTCCAATAGTTGTAGCACCCTGTCAACATGTTCAACATGATCCTTCCAAGACTTGTTGTAGATTAGTATATCATCAAAAAATACTAACACAAATTTTCTAAGGAATGGTTTGAAAAATGAATTCATCAAACCTTGAAATGTTGAAGGTGCATTGGTAAGGCCAAAAGGCATGACCAAAAATTCATAATGACCCTCATGAGTTCTAAATGTTGTTTTCGAAATGTCTTCA